>CM075184.1:32439093-32531593 GCA_037577475.1 Chaunax sp. Z400 | reverse complement strand
TGAGGAAAATCTAAACAATCATGATATAAATATTGGATATTTAGAGCCACGGTGCAAAACATCTGTCCACAAAACACTTGAATTATACAGCACAAGCTGTTCAGCGGATAATACTCTGCCTTTTTATGGAGCTGTAAATAGACGGTTCTGTTAAACATGAGGATGCTGCGGTGAAACCGCTGAACCTACATAGCTTGGCTTTCTGTTTACAGGTCACGCTTTATTTGTATTTGTATTGTCCACTTTTAATAAACAGCTTGATATACTAGGATTGACTGTTTTTTTGGCCAATGAAAACAAAGCATAAAAACAATGATATATTATCACCTTTATGCAGTTAACTTTTTATCAATTAGCCTGCATATTTGCAAATCCGGGGTAACATCAGGATTCATTATTGATCATGCTTCTGGTGTGCAAATATATAAGTCCAATATTCACTCTCTTTTTATGGAGGTTCTTAAGCATAATATCCGTCCCTTTAGGTGCTAAATGAGCACTGATACACTCATACCAATGCCATTTAGCTCCTTCAACACCCCAACCTCTACCTTTATATATAGACATTGTTAACATGTTTAATATCAAAGCGATGGTGTGATAATCACCTTCCTCACCCACTCACTGGCTTAAATCAGGCTCACACCAAAATATGGACCCACAGAGCAGACAAGAAGCAGGGAAAGAGTTTAGTTGTTTAATACAGAAACTTGGTCGGGACACAGGCAGGCAGTCAGATCAGACAACGGTATCAAAACAATGACAGTCAATAAACTGGAGAACTATGAGCATGCATGAGGAAAACAAACAAGGAAAAGAAACTCTTACAAGGAAGTTAAAGATGATCTGGAAAAGGAGGAAGAGAAAATCATCACTTCAATACATTAGGAGAGGGAGACAATCCGATCAGATCAGGTGAAACACATTAGGGCGAGACTCACAGGATGCAGACTCTGAAACGAGACAAGACAGGGCTTACCTAAATAAAACAGGAAACAGAAATTCCCCTCATCAGCCATTATCATATGCCGGTTATTCCTCGTCGTTTTAAGTTTGCCTTCTCTTACAGTATTAATCAGCCTTACCTGAATTTTGATTAAAAATCCACAAAAATTGCCTGTCTGAATCTCCATGTTTGTTCTGTGACACAAGTCTGTGCAAAACAAACAGATGATGAACTGTTTCTTTTCTGCTGTGACTCAGCTTTTATTGCTAAGAGGCCCAAAAAAAAACAAAAAAAAAGATTCCACTAAAACTAATGTCCTGTCAGACTGCACTCAGAAATCTGTTAAACAATCAAACATGAACTTGACGTTCTCTTTGCTTGGGTCTGGTCTCTGGGGGTTGACTCATCTCAGCTCACATGTCTTGCTGGGCCGGTCATTACCTGCAACAAGCTGGCAGCTGCCTTAGATTTCCTGCTTCGGCTAGCCGTCGGCCTTATAATTAGGTGTAAAAGGATTCCATTATGTGAAATGTGGTCCGACCTGTCCTGAAAACAGGTATAACTACAGTATATTATGTTCGTGGTACAAAAAAAAGAAAAGAAAAAGAAGACACGGTGTTCCCTGACTGAATAAAAAGATGTGATGGAACCATGAAGTCATTATCTTTAGCTGCTAGATGTTATTTCAGGGCTTTGCAGCTTTTTACTGAATTGAAAGCACACTTATTGATGTATCTGTACATTATCCTCATTGAACAGACATTAGTTTTATTTATAAGTACATTCTTGGTCACATCTTTGGAAAAATACTTCTGAAATCTGGTAAATGCTACATTCACAGAACGTATTTGCCATTGACCTCACTTCAAAATGATTTAAAACTGTGGGATCGCCACTTGTCACTTGGAGAATTTAAAAACTTCAGAAGCACCTGAAGGAAGAATTCTCATGTGTGTTTTTTGCTGTTACTGTTCATTTTCATTCCCTCAGTGACAAGAGGCTTAACTTCAAACATCCCCAGTTACTTCACATTCAAAACATCCTTTATGTGTACCTGCTATCGTGATAAAATCAGAGTAAAGTCTGCAGTCTGTCCTCTGAAAAATGCCGTCACCTGTTTCTGAGCAAATGCACCAAAACAGCACTTATGACAAGGCCCTCTAGAAGGGATGACAACGTGACTCTGCATCCTGACTGCAGAGGAAGGAGCTCAGGGTTTTACAAATGGATAAAGAGAATATTGGACTCTGACACAGACAAAAACCATTAGCACAATCATACCACAAAGTCCTACACACCTAAACCCACACAAGTGACTTTCTGGTTGAGACTCACGTCTCTTTTGTTGCCTGTTGTTATCAGTCTTATTAGTAAATGGAGTACATGGTGACCTCCCATTATTCCCAGCACCCTCCACCTGAGAAGACGTCTATTCATCTGCTCATTCATCCATCTTCCATAACTTATCCTTTACAGGGACGCGGCTGGAATTGCAGCCTGTCTCAGCTGACATTGGCCCGAGAGGCAGGGCACACCCTGGACATTTCATCACAGGGCTGACAGAGAGACAAACAGCCATTCATGCTCACAGTCACAGCTCAGTCAAAAGACGTAGCTGTATTACATTTCTTTTGACACGCAGACATGGTGAGGTAACAGTGCTAAGCCATGCAAGTTGTTGTTCAAAAAGGTATCAGTCATTCTGCTGCCATGTGTGTGTGGTGGTGGTGTAGTGCAGGGTAACACAAGTATTTGACATAAGAGATTTTTTTTAGTCGGCATCCCCACCTGATTTGCCCTATTCTACCTCTGATTCAATAGTACTGTTTGCCTCAGGCATGCGTGATAATTGGTTACGGTCAGTGTATGAATATCAGGGTTGGCCAATCAGAGGCAAAGTGGGGCAGGTCATGCCTTCAACATCCAGGAAGGCATGACATGATACTGCAACCCCTGAGAGGATGCAAAGAGTGACAAACACGCTGCCTTTTCTTCAACTCTGAAAGAAGACATCAAGGAGCAGGACCGTGTAAATCATGTTAATTACATGTGTCAGCTCTCCACATTATCCTTTGCCGTTACCATAAATCGCGGGAGAAACAGTCAGCCACAGGTTGAGGATGGAGGTGAGATCATTTTCATGAGTGGATGGACTAGGAGTCAGGACAGTTGACTAAAACATCATTAATATGTAGTATGTCGTCACACTGTTGTCTATGGGCCAGGACTGGTTGCAAAATATGCACCTCTTTTGTTGCTAATCTTAATATCGTAATGATTCTCATAATGATTCAGCAAATATGTTTGGGTAAAGTAAACATACACGAGTATTTTTCAGTAGACCCAGTCACATCTTTTCTATTAGTGAAAATAGTAATAACAGCGTGTACAAATATTCAAAAACACACAAGTCCTGCATTCAAATTTGGAAGAGTACAAAAGCATAACTATTAATATATACTTAAGATATCATAAATAAAAGTACTTAATTTACTTGGTGGGTTGTAAATTTCCCCCGAGGGATCAATAAATCTTAATTCATCTTTATCCATAATAATATATCATATTTCTTGTATTATTAATCTAAATCTGAAAAGTAATTAACGCTGTCAGACAAATATAGTGAAGAAAAAACATTATAAAATATTGTTTATAAAATATAATAAAATATTATTTAAAGAAACATTTCCCTCTAATATTGATTCTGCTCTCATTTCTAAAGTCTCAAATGAAGCGCTAGCGTTAGCCGAGTCAGGAAGACTATTACTCTGCATTATTAGGCCGTAGTTTATTTCTTATACCATCCTGTCATTCACACCTCTCACACATGCTCAGTCTTCATTTCCTGCTGTCATTGCCATTTGAGACATCAGCTGGCCTCATCTATCCAATAGCAGAGAGACACACCTTCATTGTTAGCCTATCATCTTGCTGCTTTTTTTAATCAAATACGATTCTCTTTACTTCTTTCATGCTGCTGTTGTGTGCGCATACATATTCATCAACTTCATCATTTCATCAGCCTCATCCGTCTCAGCAGAGTCATCAGCCACCACCACCAACAATGTCAGGACTCAAATGGGGGATTTATTTTACTGCTGCTCAGGGCAGATTCCATAATCTCCCTAAAGAGTCTAAGCACCAAAGACTTGCTGAAAGACTAATTATCACATATCATCTGCTGCAATAAACAACTATTTTTACTTCACTTGACCCCCATGATTGAAATGTTGTTGTTTTGGGACGTCCATCTGTGTCTCATCCAGATGCACAGGGTATCCTTTAGGGTCAGGATGAGGCGCATCAGGCTTTAATGTACAATGCAAACACATCCTCATCATTAAATGTAGTTTACAAGGCAACAAAGTCCCACATGGGGTGGAGGTCAGGGTTGAGTGGTGAGTTTTCTCCAACAAGTGTCATTTCATGATAACAACTGCCTTTCAAAGTGTTGGCATAAAATATTTATTTCCATACAGTGGAAATACTGAAATAAAGTACAAGTACTTCATATTGTATCTGATAACAGTTCTTGAGTAAATATACTATAACACAGAGGCAATTATTATTTTTGCTGTATTGGCTCCTTTAAAATAAAATAATAAATACAAATTTGGGGCATAAATTAAGAGTATTCCCACTTCTCCAGGCTCCACTATACACTGCTCTGCACAATATGACTGGATGGGATCCAAAAGGGTTAAGAAGATATATTCCATTTTATACACTGCTGCACTCATCAGTATTCATTGCCTGTCTATGCAAATATCGCTCCCCTGTCTCATCTGTGTATTCGGAAACCTTGCGTGTTTGTTTATCTTCCCCAGAACGGGCTCAGTCAGAGGAGGACGGTGACCTTTCAGATCCACCTCAGTGACCCAACAGCACCAGCAAACGGTGTGGAAAGATCCCTGACAGACGACGCTCTGTCAGACACATGGGTAATGTATGAGCCGAGTAAGTAAAGAGTGACCAACCTCCACAACGAGACAGTGACAGAGGAGGAATGTTAACCTGATGTTTGGCCTCATTTCTCATTCTCAGACATAACTTATTGAGTTAACTTTAAAATACACCGCAGGAACCTCTTTAATGTCACAACACTGTGAGCCGTAGGTGTTCTTTTTAAATGCAAAACAGTACCTTTACACACACACAGATGCACAGAGGCAGTACATTAGCTTAGCATACTTTTGGGACTACTATAATCACTTAGTCGATTCCCTGTGGGTCTGCCCTAAACTTAGTTTGCACTATAAAGACTAAATCAAGTCTAGATTTTTCTGAATATGCCCGCACTGACACAAAATTGGCAACACAAGTTTTGTACCTCAAACCAAAGGCACAAAATAAAGTTGGGCCCTGGAAAGTAAAAGTTTCCTATAAGCCAACTTTGGTTTAATCAGCATTGTTCTCATTGATTTTTCATTTTATCATCGAGACGGGTCTATAATTTTGTCGTCACTGTCACACTCTCTAATTCTATGGTCTCTTGTTCTTGCAAAGCTGTTTTATTGCGCAATTATGCTGTAATTTCTGAATGTCGAGTCTGGAGGTAGAGGAGGAGGCAGTTAGCTTAGCATAAAGGAGGCAGAAGAAAACAGCTGACCAGCTCGAAGCTCAATTATTTGCAGACTTAACAAAACTTTAAAGTTGTTGTTTGAGGGGGTGTTCAGTTGAACTACTTGTTGATTCCCACCTATTGTTTACCAGGAAGTAGCGACAGCACTTAGTAAAACCACATCTTCCTTTACATTTCTGTTATGGATTAAACAAACAAACAGGGATTTTTTTAACTTTGGACAGAGTCATGCTAGTCATTCACTTCTGGCTCCAGTATTTATGCTAAGCTAAGCTAATTACCTAATGGCTCCAGCTTCAGATTAACGTGCACACATGAGAGTGGCATTGATTTTGTCATCCCACTGCCTGCAAGAGAGAAAATTGGCGCTAATTTTTTTTTGTGATGCATGTTGAGACAAGTAGTGGTGATAATGCACTTTAAATCAATCTCTTACTTACTTTACCATCCTCAAATGTAGCATATTTCCTTCCTACGTACGTAATTTGTTTTATCGACCTTTTATTTAATCCAAATCTAATGAATTTGAGGAAAATGTGATCAAAAATACCAAATTATAGGTAGTATAACATGATTGTATGTGAACCAAAAGGCTGAGGCTGACATTTATTATTAATTTTGAGATTTGTGATTCTCATGTTTTCCTTCTCTGTAACAAATTCTCCACATGAAGATATGAACACATCAATACTTCCTGAGGGTGCCAGGAAACGGAGCTGCACAGGTGTTTCCAATGTGTTGTCGAACTCAAGTTCAAGCTGTTTCTTTCTTTCATCAGAATTTGTCTCTGTGGATTAGTACAGATCTGGCAGCTGAGGCCGAAACAGCAGCTGCACATCATCCTCCATGCATCACCACCTTCTATCATTCCTCCCAGTTATTCAATAAAACTTTGGAATTTGAGGTCTTTGAGGACTTGATGATTCTTTCTTTAGAACACTAATGTTCTTTTTTTCCCCATCATATGTTGTTCATTAAGTTCAATGTGGCTCATCAACAAGAGGGAAATAATAAACTGACAATTCTTTTGATCTTTAGTCATGTCAGAGAATATCTTCATTATGTCTTCCTTATGGAAATTATATCAGGAAACAGCATCAGGAGCTCTCTAGGCTTGTTAAGACAGCCAGCTCTGTGAGGAACCTCAAGAACCTCTGCCATCCTCTCCAGGCTGAGGTGGTGACAATGAGGAGTACATTAAACCACCATATGTATGTAAGACCTTAGGTCACCTCAGTCTAAAATGTATTTTAAAACGTGCACTCTGCATCCCTCTGATGGCCGTTGCATGCACACACACACACACACACACACACACACACACACACACACACACACACACACACACACACACAATAAGTAATAACACAGTAATTAATGTGACTCACTATCAGTGGTGGATGCACAAAACCACCACCTTACTCTGGCAGGGATGGATGAGAGACAGACATGCAGCCATCAGTCGCTCCCTGAAGTTGTTCTTGATGTAAGTTAGGCTGAAAATACTCAGTTTGCACAAACATATTGTAGAGACAGGTAGCCACATCTTGACATTTTATTGTTAACATGCTGATCTCTACCAGTTGCTCCTGTGCCAGCAGAGGTAAGTCTTGGGAGTTTCCCAGTGTACATGAACTCCAAGGGTCACAGACCCTGTCAAACCGTGCACAGGAGTCACTCATCGAGAATTTTCAGATGCTGAGAGAGAAGGTCAGATCGTGTGCTGCTGTTTAAATGTTCACTTGACAAGGGAAACATGTCAAGCCTGTCCTGTACTGTGCCGTGGCACCCTGATGAAGGGAGGTGGCATTAAGCCACAGACACGTGACCGGACCACCTGTGAGCCTTAACTGTAATTTATTCAAATGTACATGTGCACATGGTTGTAAATACCACCTTTTTATTCTAATTTATTCTTCTCATTTATTGTTTGATTATTGTTTTTGCTTGCTTCTGTTGTAAAATACCTGAATTTCCTTTCTTATCTCACCTTGTCTTGTCTTGTCTTGTCTGGTCTTACAAGTAACTTATCTTACCGTATCGTATCTTATCTTATCTTACAAGTAACTTATCTTATCTTATCTTACAAGTAACTTATCTTATCTTACAAGTAACTTATCTTATCTTATCTTACAAGTAACTTATCTTATCTTACAAGTAACTTATCTTATCTTACAAGTAACTTATCTTATCTTACAAGTGACTTATCTTATCTTACAAGTAACTTATCTTATCTTACAAGTAACTTATCTTATCTTACAAGTAACTTATCTTATCTTACAAGTAACTTATCTTACCGTATCGTATCTTATCTTATCTTACAAGTAACTTATCTTACCGTATCGTATCTTATCTTATCTTACAAGTAACTTATCTTATCTTACAAGTAACTTATCTTATCTTACAAGTAACTTATCTTATCTTATCTTACAAGTAACTTATCTTACAAGTAACTTATCTTATCTTACAAGTAACTTATCTTATCTTACAAGTAACTTATCTTATCTTACAAGTGACTTATCTTATCTTATCTTATCTTACAAGTAACTTATCTTATCTTACAAGTAACTTATCTTATCTTACAAGTAACTTATCTTATCTTACAAGTGACTTATCTTATCTTACAAGTAACTTATCTTATCTTACAAGTAACTTATCTTATCTTACAAGTAACTTATCTTATCTTACAAGTAACTTATCTTACCGTATCGTATCTTATCTTATCTTACAAGTAACTTATCTTACCGTATCGTATCTTATCTTATCTTACAAGTAACTTATCTTATCTTACAAGTAACTTATCTTATCTTACAAGTAACTTATCTTATCTTACAAGTAACTTATCTTATCTTATCTTACAAGTAACTTATCTTACAAGTAACTTATCTTATCTTACAAGTAACTTATCTTATCTTACAAGTAACTTATCTTATCTTACAAGTGACTTATCTTATCTTATCTTATCTTACAAGTAACTTATCTTATCTCATCTTATCTTATTGACAGTTGAGGGCTGGTGTTTACCCTGAGAAGCATCATCACCTTCCATGGTGCTCTTCTGACTAAAGCATGTCATATACAAATATTGACACATAACCTTATTTCCTTGTTTGGTTGGCCCACATTACATTGGTCATGTATCATTTAAAAGGATAGTATGTCATTTTTGGACACACACTCTTGTAACTTGTAGTTGCCTGAAAACTGGTCCTGGCCAAGCTGTTGCTTTTTACTCTTTATGCTAAGCTAACGTGGCTGCAGGCTCCAGCTAAATATTTATTGCACAGTTGATTGGTACAAAAAAAAACAGTCTCTCAGGAAGAAAACAATTGGCTAAAAAATAGCTACCAACACCAGGAACTCAGCTTCTTAAAACTGCAGTAACATTTATAACTATTTTGATGCTCACCCACCAGATATCGCACCAATCTGTTTGCGTGACAGTGCTTTGCAGTAAACACACAGCGTATTGATGCATTCACTTGATTCATCACTACATAGGAAAAATGCATGTGTTCTCTTTCTCCATGTTCATTAAAAATCACAGGATTCCACCAAAATGCTCTGTTGACCATTTAATTGTTTTTGAGGCTCATTTGATAAAGAGACAGTGATTTGGATTAGAGAGAGATTAGAGAGAGTTAGCGCCAACAAAATGAATTCAGATTTAGCCAATAATAATTTTGTCACAGCAATTTAGATAGCAATCCTTCAATTTCATTCAATTAATTTTGCTCAGCTAGGAGTGTAAATTAACCTGCCAACAACCCCACATGAAATATGTACATTCTTCATTGAGGACTGGGAGTCAGTAAATTGATTTCAGCGCCCTGCCAAAACCATCACATCCCACATCATTGTGCTTAATTAAAACAGGCACCATCTCTCCACACAGCATGTCTCTGTGATTTTTTTTTTTTTTGGGATAGATTGATGCTGAATAAACGATGTGTATCTGCATGTTTTTGTGTCTTGAATGAATAAAACAACCTTTTCGGTTTAAACATCTCTCTGGAAACATTTAATATCCAATCAAAGAAAACATTGTTTATTAAGGCATCATCATCATCATCATCATTCATTACAATTCACAAGCAGCACTAGTCGAAGAAGAAACCTCCCAATTTCCAAAAGTCCTGGATTATTTCTGCTGTAATCACTGCGATTCTTCAACACTGTGATAATCTTCTCACTGAATGGTCTCTGAAATTAGAGCAGAAAGCAGACCTGCTTTGTCCTTCCTCAAACCATGTACTACAACAAAACATCACGCATCTCCAAGTCATTGCTGGCTGCAGCCGAGCTGAGGCACATATCAATCATAATAAGGATGCCTATTGATTTATTGCAGGGCTTCACTCAGGTAATGATGAGTGAAAGAATCAATGGAGCTGGAGGATGAATTTTCCTGGATAGATTATCTTTACACTGATAAAAAAAAGTGTGTTTTATAAAAGAGTTTAGAAATGAAAAATTATGATGTAGGTTAAGGTCTAAAGGCATAAAATACATGAAAAGAATTTAGCTGATCTCTTCCTATTCTTTCATTGTCATGTAAAAGAAAAAAGACATTTTTCTTGCTCAAACTATGTCAAACTAATGTTTTTTTTAAAATGCATCAAGTCTTTTCTAATTTTGCACAATGCATACAGGTAAACAATATGTAACACCGTCGCTATGATTAACAACAAATCTCTGTTTGGACACCTGGAGGGCAGAAGATGTAAGATGAATAATTATGATGATGAAGTTTTTGCTAGCGAGTAGAGCTAAGACCAAATACACAACTCCCTTTCCTGAATACCAACACCTCTCTATAAATAACAAAACACCATCCGCCTCCCCCACTGGTGGAGAAAAACAAACGTAGGTCTTTGGTTTGATTGTTCAATATCCGCAGACTCTGGCTGTGAATGCCAGATGTAGAATAACTCATAGCACAGCTCAAATTTAACTTCTTATTACCGTCTGTATGCAGTAACAACAGGCGATTGTTGACATGGGTGATGGTTTTGTTCGCCATGGCTTCAACCAACAGGCCAGCTGTGTCATCTATTATTTAGGCTGCAGAACGAAAGCAAATGTTTTTTATTCACTCGATCATACGCAGCTGCCTTTGTTCATCTTTTGTGGCTTCATACAAAAATAAAGTTAAACAAAAATTATAACTATTCATTTATATTATCCTTCATTTGACTCTAGTCTTTATTAGAGAGATTTGATTCCCTTTGGCAACATACATAAATGACTGACCGTTACTTTTGGCTGTTGCTGTGCAGCTCACATAGATCGACTTTAGTATTTAAATTCCATATATCTACTCATCACAATGTATAATATTACATAAGCATCTGTTGCGGTGGCTGAAAACAGACTTTTACAAACTAATTTGTAATTTCCATCCATTTTCAGACAGTCTTCTTTACAAAACTCTTCATTACAGGCTGTCTATTGAATACCAATAAGCATCATTGGCTTGACTTTCTGTCATGACTTTGGTCTCGGGCCTCTCTTCAGTATCAGTGGCGTCCTGGTAAGTTGCTCATTTGGATGTTGTCCCCTTGTAGTCCTGGGTTATAATAGGCCGAACCACCCAAGCTGAAATCCAAAGGTTCACCGTTGTCTAATCTGAGAACTTAAAAAGGAGACAAGTTAACATTAAACATTTGTAACATTGCGCTCTTCATTTCAAAAGGCTCATTGGGACCTTATTTAGTTAAAAGTGTTCTGGCTGTCAGAGGTTTTTTTTTTTTTTTTTTTAAACCTTCAGTCCCATTATAATTCAACAGTTACTCTATTTGTGGGTCTTGTTTGTTGTTGGTGGGGTTAACAGTCTTACAGATAACTGGAAACTACAACATCATATTTATATATTTACAGTCAAACATTGTACTGTGGCTTATACTCTAAAAAATATCTCATAATCAGAGGTCAGATCAGTTTTCTATTTGAGTCTCCACATTCAAACAAGCCTCATAGTGTTTTTGGTTTTTTTCCAGAGTAAACTATCCTCAATCCTGTTGAGTCATCATTTCCATCTTCACCTACAATGGCAATGACAGTTTAATTAATATGGCATATCTAATTAAAAGTAAACTCAATGTGCTTTGCACTGAATGACACCATAACAGCCATAACATTATAACCCCTGACAGGTGAAGTGAATATTTATTATCTCGTTAGAATGGCACCTGTCAGTAGGTGGGATGAACATTTTGCGAATGAACATTTTGTCCTTGAAGTTGATGAGTTGGAAGCAGGAAAAACTGGCCAGTATAGATCTGAGTGACTTTGACGAGGGCCACATTGTGTTGGCTAAGCTGCAGGTCTTGTTTGGTGTTCCTGGTTCGTACCTATACCACAAGTGGTTTAAGGAAGGACATGTTTGAGGAACATAATAATGAGTTCAAGGCCTCCAAATTCCCCAGATCTCAGTCCAATTGAATGTCTATAGTATCTGCTGGACAACCAAGTCTGATCCATGGAGGCCCCGCCTCTCAACTTAGAGGATTTAAAGGATCTGATGCTAACATCTCGGTGCCAGATACCACAGCACACCTTCAGAGGTCTGGGGGAGTCCATGCCTCGATGGGTCAGAGCTGTTTTGGTGGCAAAAGGTCCCCTAGGCAATATTAGGTATATTTTTATAATGTTATGGCTGATCAGTGTATATGAAAGAGATAAAAATGAGACAAAGCAACAACATAAAAAAGAGGAAATATCAACAAACACACACACACATATATATAAACAGAGATATAGTGATCAATGCATGGCAGAATAGGTGGACACAGGTGTGACAGACCTCAGATCAGCAGTTTAATTCATAGAGTAGGACCACAGTAACTAAAGGCACCATCACCAGCCTTAGATTTAATTATGGGAACAGCTGAAGGACCTCCACCTGATGACCTGAGGGGCCTGATGGGGTTATAATCACTGTGAGATGTACTGAGGAGCCAAACCATTAAGTGCTTTATAGACCACTAACAGTACTGTGAAGGTGATTCTGGATTAGACTAAGGGCCAATGAAGTCATTTCAAAGCTGGAGTAGTAATATGTTCACATTTTCACATACGTGTAAGCAGCCTATACAGAGTCAGTTTAACATATGAGTGATTTAAGTTATGATATTTATCAAGTAATAAAATGGTGATGTGATAGTTCTAAGGTTCCTAACATGCTCACAATGAAACCTCTTCTCTCTGTCTTTTTAGGATCAGCTATGAGTATCCTGTCCTGTCTCTATTTATTTATCGCAAATGATGTCATCAATACATTTTAGAAGTCTGACAATTTATACTGAGATCGCAAGAGGAAAGAGAAATTTACAAGTAATGAATCCACCAGATTCATGATACAGAACTTTTTGAAAGTCATTTGGGGAAACGTAGGAAAGCGCAGCGGCTAACTGAGGTGTGAGTAAACAATGCAGATTGATGGTAAGTGGGTTCATTTATACTAATAACACAGAGAAAGGGTCCCCAAGCCTCCAGGGTCTATAGAGAATGCACTGTAATTTGTGTTTGGTCATTTAGGTTGGTTCAAATAAAATGTATCCAAATCCAATTCCAGTGGTAAAAACTCAAAGTGTGAAGGTGATTGTTAGATTGATCACTGATATATTTTTTATCACAGGAAAAAAAAAAACATCTTCCAGGCCTGGTAATTATAGTTTACAGGCTATAGGCAGCAGGATCAGTAATGCTACTGAATAGCAATGTAGGCTATATATGGATTAAAAACATCTTTCTCAAGCCTTTTATCGTTACTCTGTAAGCATGAGGCTGGTGGGGTTTGCATTCACTATTTATGTCCCTTTACCTTGTCTAAGACACATGATGACTGCTGTCCGACGTCATCAGCATGTTATTCAAGGATCAATCCACACTGAAAGGCATCCTGCTGTTACTCAAGCATTTGAGAATCTGTGCGTTAAATGGCCTGAAGACCTTCCATTATGTACGTAATCTGACTCATCTTAAATATGCAGGCCTACCTGTTCATCGCAGCACAAGAAGACACGCAGCCTAATACCAGTTAACAAAAAAGTGAAGTACGAGGGAGTGTAGGGGAAGTGGAACTGGAACAAAAGGTTGTCGTAATACATGATCCTCTTTAAGGGTTAAAATAGTGAAATATTTAATTAATTAAAGGAAAAGTTTGACATTTTTCTGACATTCTTGTGTGTCTGTTTGCAGAATGTTAAACATACCTGCACAGTGGGGCTCTGAGACACTGTTCTCATTCTCCAGCTCCACAGAGACAGACATTGCGTGCTTTGTTAAAGTGCTGGTGGAAAACTGGGATATCTGCTTTCACTGAATTGTTGTTTTACATATTTGTAAATCTTATTTTTCATTTATACATCGTGTAATACCCATTTGAGATTAATCGCTCCATAAAGAATCACCTATCAGGATCTCTAAAGCTCATAGTTAACATCTTGTTTTATCCATTAAATCCTGATAAATCACCTATTATAGTGTTATTACATATGTCCTGGAGTGGAATTGTCCCATAAAGTTTAGCGTTGACTGTATAGAGGCTTTTAGGAGCTAACATACCTGGATCTGAGTGATACTCCTCCACCAGTTTCCTGTGGGAGAAACCCTTCTTGTGTTTCTTTTTCAGGATGATGTAGACCACAATTCCCACGCAGGCCACAGCTGCCGCTGTTCCCAGCACAGCCCCCCATGATCCGGTTTTCCTTCTCCCGTTGGAATCTGATTCCAAGCCTTTATTGGAGGAAAGAGAGAGTCACGGGGTGAGAGAGAGTAATAAATATTTCACAAACATTATTTGTATCAACTGAGGCTTAATCGTCAGATAATCTTTTATATCTAGAAAAAAAATATTTTAAACTCAATGAGGCTTTTCATGTTTATGTTTAATTGTGTTTCAATTAGATGTGCAGATTTGTCTCATTTGTTCTGTGCTAATTAATCAATTCATTTGTCAAATTTGTTCAATTGTTGAATGCATTTGAATATTTTAAGCCTCATCTAGATAAAGATGGTGTGACTGAACATTAATTCTCCATCAATCACTTATCAATTCTCCACATGTGAATACAGTAAAGAGGCAATCATTACCTGCACACATTAGCATCATAGCTTCATGTTATGAAAAAAATGCATCATAAGAGATGCTGTATCCATTTACAAAGCTACGTGACAAACTGACAAAAGCTTCTACTATAAAAACTGAACTATTAACATTTTCTATGCTAAAGCCTAAAATCATGGACTTAAAGGTGGTATAAATTCTTTCTAAAGTTTTACTTTTCAGTGTTTGCATTTGGGGCAGAAACAGTGAGAAACCTCACACCTAAATAATTCATCCAATTATCTGCAAATGCCTCAGTATAACAGTCGCTAGGATCAATTTACCTCTAACCTGGAGCGAGTTGAACCAAGAGCCCTTTCTTTTCTTACAGTGTAATCCACTTTTTTTTTCCACATCCATCATCGTCAAAATATGAATGGAAATATTTGTTTTAGTGAGGAATTTGTGCTTGCTTGGAAAATGATTTTAAGTTTTATAGTATTGTTAAAGTTATTTATCTTATTTTTCTCAATAAACTAGATTAAGGTTTAAAAAAAAATGCAAATACACACATAATCTGAGTTCCTTGGACGTGTTCAAATGATTTAGCCATTCTGCTCAATGGACAGTAATGTCTGTTGAAGGCTGATTTTTCAGTCAGTCCACCTTTTTGGTCTGATATCTTTTAGAAATTACTGAATGGACTTTCTATTAAACCTCTAGCACCTCCATGAATGTGATCTTTGTGTTTTTGGCTGGGGTGTATCAACTATTGGATTTATGTCCTTGGTTTTTTTTTTTAAATAGCAATCCTCTGAGTGTTCAACTACTTTGGTTCATGTCCAAAATACCTGCAAAACTAATGAGGTCACCATCCATCCAGTTCTACATTGGGGTTAGTGCTATTATCGCCACCATTGAGGTTTTCATTCCTATTTGTCTGATAGAAGCATATCTCAAAGAAGTCTTAATGGATTTCAATGATATTTTACAGAAAGGTGACCCTCCCTTGAGGTGGATCTGGATCAAGGTGCAGATTCAGGATTTTGTTTTTGCTTTTTACAGCTTTGGCAAAGGCATGCTCGATCCAAATGCCGTTGTAGTTACCTCTGAACCGAACCTGTGATTGGTTCGGTTTGTTTGTCTGTTTGTTAGCTGGATTACACAAAAACAAACGGACGGATTTTCATGAAATCTTCACCAAAGATGGACTCTAGCATATCCTAGAGGTGAATACATTTTGGTGATGATCCGGATCAGGATCTGGATCCAGGAATTTTTTTAAAGGATTCTTTTTGACATTGTGTACCAGAAACTGAGAGATGGGACTAGTACTGCTGGAATAACAATTATGTCGAGGATTGGATAGGAAATGCTACCAAGCTAATATGCTACAGAAAACAAAGATGGTGAAAAGGTCAAGCATAATACCTGCTACACATCAGCTTGTTAACACTGGAATTGTGAACATATTAGCAGGCTCATATTAGCTTTGAGTTATGATGAACCATGATAATATTTGATAAAGGACCTGATGTCATTATAATATTTGTATTTTAACTTGATCTAGTGAGACTGAATATTATTATTTACTGATGCTAGAAAAAGCACAGTTGCCTTGTCGGTTTGTATTTATAGACTCCATGTTTATCACTACTCAGCCGTCGTTGCTTTTGTTTCTGTGCTGTGCCTGTCATGGTGATTGTGGAGCACTATTCTTCTTCCTGTGTTGCTCTCAGTTTCACAACTCTTCATCACTCTTTATTGCCATCATCTGTTATTGTTATATCCTGCTGTCACACATGTCCATGTGATGTGAGTCTCATTTTAATCTTAACCTCACAGCAGCTCTGTGTAGACTTTTTTTTAACTTTCCATGATGTCAGTAGTAAAGCTCGCCCCCACACATATTTTGCGGAAAGAGTAGCTTTTTGAGTACATAGATAGACGGATAGAAAGGAGCTTTATCAGTCCTATCTCCTCCATCTTGTGGTCGACACCAAAGATTAGTCTCACGCCCTTACAAAGAACCAGAACAAGTATCTTTGACCTAAGTCCCTCTTTCACGTTTTTGCCACTAAAACAGACTTTCATTGTCTTGCTGAAAAGGTGGGTGTAATAGACCCCTTCTCTTATACTGGCCACATTGATAGCACTTGAAACCCAAACCAGCCTTTTCCCTTGAAAAAAGGAGTGTTTGTCCTTTACCAGTGGGAAAATAGATGCAGGCGATCATGGGTCAGGCAAAGGGTAGAGAACACAATGTGTAAAATACGCTTAAATGATATATAAACTTAAACAAGGAGCATTGAGTTATTTTCAAACCAAGTGTCTATCTTGCATTTCCACCACGCAGTATCGTCTCTATTCTACTAAACTCTATTTGCCTTTATTTGTTTTCCATTAGGTAAAAGTTCCTGGTGCCTACTTTTTTGGTATCATCTCCGTTGAAGTTCCAAAAAAGCTGGGCAGGTCCTTTAAGGTGATGCGAAACCACTGCTAACCACTGACTGGTCAGAGAGAATCATCACTGCGTCATTGCATCATCAATGACCGGTCGCACGAAATATCCTGCACAGAACAAACCCATGGCCGCCATTTTTAAACAGCAAAGCTGCTTTAGCGGCTGCCTTTTTTTTGTTGTGGTAGCTATATTGGGGAGTTGCAGACGTTCATGTCTTTGAGAGCTGATGAGACACTCTTTCTCGAGTCTCCCGGAGTCTACAGACGTTTAAGAATTGAAATTGAATGAATATCTAAAGGAGGACCAGGAGGACCTACGTTTTTGACAGCCAAATGCAGATCTTGCTGATGTATTAGCAGAGATATTCCACCGACTATTAATGCCGTAAAGTATAGTGCTGTAAAATAGCTTGTGGTGCTACCAGCACTGGTGCTACTACGTAAACAAGAGTGCTCGGGGAGAGCAAACCTCTGCCAAAGCTCAACAATCATCCAGATCATCACTAAAATTTTATAATTTCTAGGATATGCTAGGGTCCATCTTTGGTGATAATTTCATGCAAATCCGTCCATTAGTTTTTGCGTATCTGACACTAAAGCTGAGTTGAGTCAAGTCGACTAGAGCTAGTACCACATAGTGGAAACACGGCTTAAAGGTGATCTGTAAAGAATTGTGTTCCTGTTTTGTTGCCCTCTTGGTCAAAACTTGACACAAGTCAGTCAGGAAGACTTTGAAACTCACATAAATGTTACTTATCTAATATCTGTCTATGCAGTGATGTCTGCTGGGATGCTGGGACGATGCACAATGTGATCTATTGGACACAAATACTTGCGTTAGATCCTGTGACACCTGAAACTGCAGCAGTACCTCTTTCTGAGTCGCTCCCTTTGGCTGAACCTTCGTCTGACATGTTGGCCATCTCAGGTGTGCTCAGAGGGGCGGTCGTTGTAGGGGTCATTTCTGTGGTCGCAAGGATGAAGACTGTTGTGGACGAAGATGTGGTTGTCACAGGTGTCGTGTTGGTAGATCCTGTAGTGTTAGTCGACCATGCATCTACACCAGGTGTTGTGAATTGTTGCGTAGCCTTGGTCTCTGGAGCCGAGGTTGAAGTGAGCAAATCAGAGTGATTGGTGGTGTTTTGTGTATTTTGTTGACTTATGGAGTTTTGAAGAGTTGTCATTGAGTTAACGTTCTCCTCTGTGTCTGTCATGTTGATTTGGCTTGGGTTTGCAGGGTTCATAGTTGAAATAGTTGGAGACATGGTGGTGTCTGGAAAATCAGGCTGCTTGGTTGTAACAGTTGGAATTAATGGAGCCACAGAGGGAGGGACCATAGTCAGATCATCAAGTGCTAAATTAGCATCCTTATCTTGGTCCGTCACATTGTTCTCCTCTTCAGGATTTACCTCCGAGGAGTCAGATGCTGTCCCACCGTGATATTCATTAGTTAACTCAAAAGCCATCTCGTCAGCCGTCTGATCATATTCTGTCTCCTCTCCGGCAGCATTTTGACTTTCAGCTGTTTTTTTGGCCAGTCCTCGTAAGTAGCTTTTATCAATCGTCCGCCCCGGAGAGTCGGTTGAATATTGGAGTGACGCCAGGTGACAGGCTTGGACAAGCAGGAGACCTACTGTGATTTTTAAAAACATTTCCATCTTCACTCTGAAGCAAAAGAGAGAACATAGAACATTCATTTAGTTCTTAAGATGAATACAATTGTGTTTTTAAAGGGCCAAAAAATGATGACATGATTGTGCTATTATTTTATAAAATGTAATATATACATATATATATTACATATATATTATATTATATTTTCTGCACATAACATATACTCTTATAACAATGCACAACATCATGAACACGGCATCCCTGGCTGCTACATCAGCATCTTGTTGGTGAATCTTGATGCAGTCATCCTTGCATCGTTAACACAGTGAGTTACCACAGCTCCACATTCTCTTCACCCAATCCCCAGTGAGATCTGTGACTTCTTGGCAGCGTGAATCTACACTGGTGCCCCGTTAGCGATGTGTTCTCCCCTCAGCTCCGCTCCAATACACAAATGATTGCTAGTTATTCCCTCCAGGGCACTCTAACTGTGAGTTGTTAAGCAACTGCTTTATGTAAGCAGATTCTTACAGGCGCTGCTCTGCATACAGTGTTTAATGTCGTAGCCTCCAACAGCAGAGGTTTGAACAAATCTGGATATTTCACATTTCCGTCACAACATATTAGCATGTTTTTATGAAGACGATAAGGGTACAATTAACTGAAAATAGATCGATTGGAACTATTTCTTTTAATAAATGGATTGTTCTTTTCTTTCTCCAATCAGATCCATCCATAGTCTTTTAAATATAAATTGGGAAGATAAATTTGAATTCCATAAACATGCATGCAATGAAGAAATCCGATAGTATATAGTGATAGTTAATGACCTCATCTATGATCATTTTATCAGCAGTTTATCGTCTAGCCTTCTAACATGTGTCTGTTTTTCTACTCTGTGGTAAAATAAATGGAGAACCTGTGGGTTGCTGATGGGGCATCCTGCTGTGTGAACACAAGATCAATCAAACAGCTCAAGTGTGCTGATTATGGAGGAAATGGCTCCATACACCAAGATAGGATGAAGTGGTGAACAATTTAGAACAAGGCAGCAGTGAAAATAGTGAATTAGATTAAACAGACCGGTTAGTTTTGTAGCAGAGATTGAACTTCACAAATGTAAACATGGATTCAGCCTCAATTTTGGATAAATTTGATTAGTCTGAGCGACTGTGACTCAGGTGGTAAGAGCGGTCGGCTACTCATCGGACGGTCGGTGGTTTGATCCTCAAAGTATCCTTTAGCAAGATACTGAACCCCAATCTTTATTCTTTATTCTTTATTCTTTATTCTTTATTCAGATCTTCATTAGCATCCACAAAGTGGTCGCTGGTCTTCCTGGAGTCCAATCAAAAACAAATCAAATCAAACAACAGCTGTATAAAGAGGGAGGGTTGCATCAGGAAGGGCATCTGGCATAAAACCTGTCCCAGATCCACAATGCAGATGGGAAAATATGCTGTGGTGACCCTGCATAAAAACAAAAACAACAACAACAACAACAACAAAACTGGCATATTCTCCATATAAAAGCAGCTGCTAAGGCTCATGGGTATTGCATTACTTGAAGCCATCTACCATACTAATGTAATCAGAGAAAAATAATTCCTCACAGAGAGTATAATAAAACATTTGGAATGCTATCAAAAGAAAGCTCACAAGTCTATGAATTATACACATTTTTACATTTACATTTTGTGTAAATATGTGTAAATATCACTGCTATTTTATCATAAAATGTAGAACTCTGTGCTAATTTATCTTTATTTTGTAGTCCTAGTCGATTAAGTTTACTTTTGACAATTTTTGTAATAAACTACAACAACCTTTGTTTTATTTCACCAGATTTTCTGTCTGTCGTGACGATTCAGACGGCAAAACCTCCCAAAAGATCATCTTAGATAGATGAAAACATCATAATGATGATAATAATAATGACATTTTTAACTAGCAGAGCATAATGAAGTGTAAATCCTAAAATATTGAACACTCTGAGACGAGTTCATGTAGATCCAGTATAACTGTGCAGGGTTATTAGAACTGATGTTGTGGATAGAAACAAAAATATTGTAGGTGTCCTGCATTTGCTTTACTTTGTTTGGATGACATATCTGGGCGGTTGAATTCCAAACCAGTACTTCCTGTTTAGTGTAAACTCAGTGACAGTTCTCATCACATCAGGCCTTACTGTTTGGTAAAAAATCTCCACCTGTCTGCCACACTGAGAGAGCATCTGGGCGTCAGCTTACTTCCAAAGAGTCTCTCTGCTGTGACGGGTTGAAGAAACAGGCAGGGATGTTTATTGTGACCCTGGTCCGTCAGAGTCTGTACCAGCTATCGCCTCCACAGCTCTGTCTCTCATGCACACACCATTATCTGACACTTATGGTAAAACACTCAGCTTAAAGTGGCTTAAAGTTCACCTGTTTAAAGCACGCCTTTAATTTATGTCGTACATTTACTGCATTTTACATCCTCCATATGTATGTTAAACAAAATCCCAAGAAACGGTTAAAAGTAACTAAGTATATCTACTCAAGTTGATACATTTTAAATAGAAATGTTGCACTTTTACTTTATTAGCAGCTTTAGTTACTCATTGCCGTTTAGATTCTACATATAAAATATAAGATAAGAATATTTTGAGTGCATTTTGTTGCTAATATTCATGTCATTTGACTTACATTTTTAATGCAGGGCTTTTACTTTTAACAGTGTTTTTATAGCTTGGGATTACTTTGTTTTACTCAAGCAGATTACCTGAGTATTTCTTCTGCAACTTAAATCCATACTCCATGCTCATACTTTATCGTTTCTATTAGTTTTCAGTGTATACCTCCTCTTTAGGTTATGTAATACAGACCACAGTCTGTAGGTCACTTGTTCTGAAGTTTTGACCCCCCAGTGATGAACTCTCTATTCTCTGAAAATAAAAACATTCATGTTTCTGAGAGAAAACTGTGGAAAAATGGCAGGTACAACCAAATGTTACACATTGTACGTTTAAATTCATTAATATTGTAGTTACCAAATATACGACTCGTTCAGGGAGGTGCCTTTACACATTCTCCAATATAAAAAAGGTTTATTTATGACGGGTTTTTTAGTATATCTTAGAAATATAACAGCGACTCAAATCGTATCAGACAAATTTAGTCCAAAGATAATCATCCATCCAGTTTAGAGTCCCACACATCTCCTGAATTAGACAAAGAATTAAATCCTCCCTCAGTAAATCCTTACCTTATTCTTAGGCTATATCAGATGAAAACAGGTGCACAGGCAACAAAATCTCTTCAGTGGGCTGCCAACATGTGGAAGTGAATCAGCAGTCGGCCTGGAGAGAGAAGCAGGGAGGGAGGGAGGAGGGCCCAGCAGAGTGGCATTCAGGGAACAACCTGCTCAACCTGCTTCTACACCTGTCAGCAATAGCAAAACACCCTGAACCGCATCCAGTAGCATGCTGAGAAACGGCCACACAGGACGGGATGGAAGGGAATTAGAGCACAAGAGAAGCAGAGGAGGACTGGGGGGGGGGGATTCATTTGTTAGCGCTTCATTTTAGATTCTCATTTTAATAAGTTGATTATGCTCATTTCTGCTTGCCAGGAAAGATCTGTGAACCCCCCCCCCCAGTAGGTGGAGCCTCTGGCCACAGGTCTACTGAGCCCTTTTTTTTTCTTTTCTCACTGAGGCTTTGAGAATGGCTGCTGTCGTCATGGCAACCCAAAGGAGGCTGGTAAGCTCAGGTTTCATCCATGCCTTTGTCTCTGGTCTATATCAGGCCACCGAGTGACGTGTGACTTTGTGAACTCACCAGTATTGTGCGTCAAATGAGTCGGTATTGTTTTTGTCTCATTCCTCAGTGAACTGAGTCATGAAGTGGCCGAATTCACAAGTGCACCTGAAGTGGCACTCAAAGCTGCGTGTTTGGTGAACCAAGAATGAGGAGTGTTTTTACTTTGTCAGTGATTTTTTTTAAAAAGGTATCATTCCTTCCTTCCTTTAGATCAATTCTACTATTTACACTTGTGCTTTTTTTACTGAGACCTGTCAAAACATCCTCGGTGAAAAAGTCCCATTGTTGTTCCTGCTGACAAAAATACAGAAATATGAACTATAACAAATAAAAGTCATTCTCAAGAACAGTCACAAGATTTAAAATGCCTCAGTGAGATATTTTCCTCAGTTATTTTAACAGAGAAAATTATATCTGCATTTCAAGTGGTCTTTGCTTTTTATGACTTCACACAGAGTGCAGCCAGGATATTAGACATACTAAGGTAATTAGTCCCCACAGCATTATTCTTATATAAGATATGTGTTCACTTATGCTTTTTGTCATTTTTCTCTCCAAACATGGAGGCCTATAGCCTTTTCTAAAACCTTCTGGTGAGAAACACCAACCCCCATCTGTACTGTATTTATGTTTTTATTATTTTATTTGATAACCGGTGTCGTATTTGAATAAATTGAATAAAAATAACACGTGAACGAGCTAATAAAATACCTGATTTTACCTGATTCCAGTTTTTTTTTTACCTCAGTTAAATTGTTGAACCCAAAAAAAGACAGAAATTGTTATATAAAGCACTAAAACCAAAAACTCATAAAAAAAAAGGTATAAATAATTTGAATACAGAGGCTTGACCTTAGCATCCTCATGCTAGCTACAGACTTGACTTCATTACTGTTTTACAGATCAAATGTATTTCCCAACAAATATAGGTAGGCCTATGTGGTAGACGTGTTTTGTTAGCATCACCAAATGACATTTATTTGAAATAGTGCAGTGAATGTACCATTGTTTGATGGTTAGCTGTTGATATACTACCATAAGTGAGGTTAATGGTGACTTAATGTCCCAGTCACACAAGCAGCTTGTTTCTGGCACCTCACTTGGCCTGCCAGTGTTTCAAGTTAATGGATCATGGAGCCTCATCAGGGATGTGAATAATAGAAATGTCTTAATCTTTAACAGACGATAAAAAGGATTCATGCTTCGGTGCCAAACAACAGTCATAAAAAAAGTAAAAAGGTGGGGCACTTTAAAACCATGCTAAATACATTATGAGCAGCTTCATAAGACACATTTATGATTCAAGTTTTTACATCAGGTTTCTTTCAGTACCAAAAATGAAAGACAGACTGAAGAGTGAAAGTCAGATTTGATTTTGTTTGTCTTTGGCAGCAACAGATGAAGTGAATCTGAAAAGCTGAAGTCATCCGGAATTATCATTTGACGTCATTATTGGAATAAATAGTTGAAAATAATGCATCCATTCCAAGGCAGATAGTTCAGTTAAAGCCGCTACATGTAGCATTGGAGCACATCTGTCTTCTAGTGGTATTATCAGAAAACATAACCTGGCAGAGAGAAGAAGCACAGATAGACGACACCCCCATTCACTAGGATCGTTCCATCTCCTCCTATCCTACTAGCTATTCTGCCCCACAAAGGCAAAGTGCAGTATCTGCAGTTTCTGTGAAATTCACTTTTTTTTTACCCCAACTGTCGTGTTTTACCTTCAATCTGTTCGAGGTTTGTTGTTATTTGTAGTTATTTCTGGAGATATTGGGGTGCTTGTTTATTTTTTGATGCTCACAGTAAAGGAAAAACTCAATAAGCAGTTCCTCTCAGTTTGGCATTCATGCAGATACTGCACTTTGGCTTTGGAGGGTAGTATTATAATTGGAGATCAGTTTGTGTATGTATCGGTATGTCAGGTGAATACAAGGTGTTTCAGCTACTATTAATGTCATATATCAGAAAGATGCTGGCAATGATATTTATCAATCAGCATCACTTTTTACACATTTATTAGATCAGAGCTAATGATTTACATGTATGTAGCACAGGATGTCTTTCAGGGGTTTACCTTATCTCTCATTTATGATGTCAGAGCTTCATACCATTATATCAACACATATGCAACACATTCCCATAATACTTCATTGTTGCTCCTTATAAAATTGATTTAGAGTAAAAGTAAATTGGTTACAGCAGAAATAAACAATACCACAAGTTTATTCTTTGTCATCGACAACCACAAACTAGATTATTAATAATCCATCCCAGCCTATAAATTAATTTTTAATGACATGAACTTGCAGAGAATCTGTTGGTTTATTTTCAAAAACAGACAGCGTTGATCCATCCATAGCAGACCATAGAAAGACATGCTATCTCTCTTTTACAAAAGAGTGATGATTTTCCAGGGATCGAGGAAAGGAAGCTCTGAGGCTCTTTTTCTCCACCTGGAGAATTTAATAAACTCTTATCATGACTGCCTCATACTGAGGCTCAAACAGGTAAACACATTTGTTTAGCAGCCTTGTTCATGAAAACCTTGTCAAAGACACTCATAGTCGAGTAAATAACGAAGTTTGGGAGAGGATTTCACATGTATTGCTTAGGGTGCTATGGTGGTGCGGTGATTAGTCCTGTCACCTCACAGCAATAAGGTTCTGGGTTTATGTTCTCTCCTTTTCTGCGTGGGTTTTCCTCAGGGTGCTCCGACTTCCTCCCTCAGTCAAAGACATGATTTGGACACTGATTGGTAAACTGGTGTGTAGGAATGTGAGTGTGAACGTTTGTCTATGTGTCAGCACTGTAATAAACAGGCAACCTGTCTGGGTTGTATCCTTCCTCTCAACCAAGGTTAGCTGTGATCCACTCCAGATGGATAGATCTCTCATTCACACACATACAGTTCAGAATTCATATATTATGTATTTAAATGGAACACGTAATTCACTCATTCATCGATGCACAAAGGTTTATTCTATTCTATTTGATGTGAAAAAGCAACATAAATGTTGTTTGGATTTTCATCCATGCTGCATGAGATGATGAGTTGAGTTGAGTTGAGTTGAGTTGAGTTGAGTTGAGTTGAGTTGAGTTGAGTTGAGTTGAGTTGAGTTGAGTTGAGATGAGATGAGACGGGACGAGTTGAGACAAGATGGACTGAGATGAGTTGAGATGAGATGAGACGAGACGAGACGAGACGAGACGAGACGAGACGAGTTGAGACAAGATGGACTGAGATAGACTGAGATGAGATGAGATGAGACGAGACGAGTTGAGACAAGATGGACTGAGATAGACTGAGATGAGATGAGATGAGATGAGATAAGATGTACCTTTATTGATCCCCTGTGGGGGAAATTCAGTTTGACCTAGCAGTAAAAAGGAAGAACTGGCAGTGTAAAATGTACAAAGAATAGAAATAAAATAAAATAAACAATAAAGATAAAGTGGGATAGGATGCTAAATGAAATAAGATTATACATTGTTATCTAAATAGATTGTTAATTACTGTCTGGGGAAATATCCATCAGACAGATGGAGCATAACGAAGCTACAACAGATCATGTTCAGAATTCTGTCCAACCAGAATCCAGAAAAGAGGAATGGGGAAATTGTTATACACTGAAGAATTAAAGCTGCATTTTGACTATTTTCAACACTGAAATATCTGATCATTGAAAACAAAGTATTGAAATCACCAAAATGTGAGGTTTTTATTCTACAGTTATTCTGGTGTTCCATGTTTGACAATTCAAAATGTATCAATGTGTGATTGATGAGTTGGTAACAGTAATATATACTAATGCTGGTATCTTTTCTTTTCTATCAGTTTTAAGACATGGAAGAAAATAAGAGTTAATATGTGACCATGGACGAGCTTTTTGCTTTTTCCAGAGATCAGACCCTGCTTTAGCTTTACAGGAGGCAGCTAATTTAGGAGATGACTGCAAGAGGGAACATGGACAAAAATCCCATAATGGAACATCCTTGAAGCTTTTATTGAATTTAAGTTTAATCATTTCTGATTACAGAGGCACAGAAAAACAGGCCATGAGGTGAATGTTTGTCTGTGTCTGCTTTCAAATTAGAAACATTTCTACGATATTTTCAAAGAAAAGTTTTTCCTGCTGTTACAGACATTTTAAAGTCATTTTTATTTACATTTTTATTTCACTGTGACAATTTTGAATTGAAATTTCATGTGAAGAATTGAAATGATTTTCTAAGCTCTCAGATGCTGTGGATAAACATTCGACTGATTGTGGCCCAGTCTGAACAGAAACACTTTGCAAGTCTTTAGAGACGCCTGATGAAAAACCTCAAACTGTGCTCCTGCTTATTTTCTCAGTTGATCATGAGAAGTGCATCATTTCTACCAAGTCAGATCCTGTGGATTCCTCAGTAGGTTTTTGACTCAGAGTCGGTGGAAATTAAATGTTGCAGTAAAATGCCTCTAGAAAACTCTCTCATCTGAGGCACCAGCATCTCCGGAATCACAGGAAGGTGTTCTCTACTTCATGACATGTTGGTGGCATTTTAATAACAGCTTCCAGACAGAAGCCTGCTCATTCAGTCGGCTTTCTAGACGTGTTCAATACAAGAATTAGAACAAAAAGAGGTCCCTGTACTGTATATTTGACATGAACATTAATGTTGTGAAGCTGGTCCATGCTTTAAGATTTCTCTCTGGGCTTCATTACAGTCTATTCCCAACTATTATGTTACTGCAAAAAGCATGAATGATACCAATGAAGAACATATGTGTGAGTGTGTGTGTGTGTGTGTGTGAGTGTGTGTGTGTGTGTGTGAGTGTGTGTGTGAGTGTGTGTGTGAGTGTGTGTGTGTGTGTGAGTGTGTGTGAGTGTGTGTGTGAGTGTGTGTGTGTTATCTGACAGTGTCCACCTGCAGGTCTGGGGAGTATACTTCACTCTCAGAGTTGAATTATCTCCTTCAGGTTTGTGTCGGCAGAAACCAGTGAGACCCAGAAGCCAAGACAGACATTTGAATCTGGACCTTGATATCTTTTAGGTTTAACCTAACCTAACCTAGATTTAACCTATCTTAACATTCCCCCATTTACCCCATTCAAAGGTTGTTAAAATCATAATATTTATAATGTATTTTGCATCAAATTGAAGCAAATGTTTATTGAAACTACTTCATGTTAATGTGAAATATTCCAACTTAGGACTTCATAGTGTTAAATGGCTGTGCTTTTCCATGAAATAGAAGTATAATAGGCATCTTATATACAAGTCTAATTCCAAAAAAGTTTGGACGCTGTGTAAAATGTGAATAAAAACAGATTTCAATCAAGGTTCAAGGTTTGTATCCGTCACATACAGTCATACATGTACAACTTAGATACCATAAAACCATAAAATAAGCAAAAATATAAGCAATTTTTTTGCAGTGCAGTGCAAATGGCAGTTTGTGATGTTGTGTGTTGTGCAAGAGTCTAAACATAGCCAATCATTTGCTAACGAACTGTGTTTACCAATAACAGTTTTAGGAAGTGCATCCAAGCCCATGTAATAATTATACAGGCATGTTTTTCACAATCTGGTCCTTCTTTATGAACGACTGAGCCTTTTGAGGATGTTGTTGTTTTAAAGGTTTTGCTGGCATCAAATTCAGAATAAGCACATATTTACAAAAATCAATGAAGTTGATGAGGTAAAATATTAAATATATTGCTTTCATGATGTTTTTATATTATGTCACAAAAGGATGAGAAAGGTATCGCATTCTGTTTTTTCGGAATCAGACATGTATCCCATTTTACCAACTTTTCCCCACATTTTAATTAGACCTACGTGTTGCATTTCAACAGCCAACAGTATTATAGTGTCCCTGTCTGGAAAATGTTAGACAAAGGAACAAAGCGGTCTACAGGCTTTCAAATGTAAGTCTAGACACAAGCACACTTAACCACTTCACACAGACTCTCATCTGTTAGCGCTGTTACACCCATGCTTTAGTTGTTTGTTTCAAATTCATATGTCTGTGAAAAGCAGTTCTGAGAAAGCATTGTCCTATTTAGATCAATTAAACTGAAAGAAATTCAAGAAATACCTTATTGCACCTCTGAATCCAACACAAATCCACCTCATGGCCTTCATTACTCAACATGTATTGGCTGCAGCTGTAAAGTTTTCATTATGAGTCAGTAATGGCTTTATGAGTCTTATAAAGTTTTCTGAGGATCTCTTTCTCCTCATTACTTTACACCAGAAAAGCAGCTTCGTGCAAACTGCAGCAGCATATTCGTGTTTTAATAGTGTCGGTAGGAAGTGGTGAAGTAAAGAGTGTAATGAGTAAAAACCATTGTGCAAACTTATTTTTGCCGGCAGTAAAACGCTGACTTAGTGCAGCTAACATAAATTATGCCACAATACAAACCAGGTCACTGTGACATAGAGCCATCTGGAATCACGTTTTTCCTTAACGTATGCAAAATGTCTTTTAATAGCATCCAAGCTACATTTAGAAATCAACCATTTTAGACACAATAATCATTTCAGATTACAACACTGACTAATGCATGTTTTTCATCCTTCTTCCTGGGGAGATGTTGTGTCTGTGGGCAGCTGCAAACCTCAGGGAGCACAAGAATAATCAAGTTTATTAATGGATGCTGAGAGACTCGGCTACAGGGTGTCCAAGGTGCATGTAAACAAGCTTATCTGGAGTGCGGCCAGTAGCAAAGCTTATTGTCTGCATGGGGCTGAAGGACAAATTCTCACGAACACTCATTACTTGAGAAATAGTCATGTAAGCACCTCGGCCAATAAGAGTAGGAGGTTAGTTTGTCTGTTTGTTTGTTTTGAGGTGGATGCAGATTTTTGGCCACTCTCTTCAACATTTTACCAGTATCATGAAAAATAAAAGGTCAAACAAAATTAAATAAAAATACCCAGGCATGCACAACTCATGATGTTCCACCTCTGTGCACAATTGGGTCCAGATCCGGGTCATAATCTGGATCTGGACGAGGGCGATATGAATGGAGTCACAGTACAGGAACAGAGGGAGGAAGAGACATGACACTGAAACCACTATGTAGCTGAGATGATGCAGATTCATTCAAATTCTTGTTACTTAAATTGGCATGAAGGAGATCTAAATAGTGATGTCATCATGGTGACATCACCATAGTGTGTGTGAAATGATGCAACAACTGATGATCTGAGGATTTTTACAGGATTTTATTGTGACACCGTCTGGAAACTGTTTTCCTTTTCCGCCACCAATGAGAAAAAAAATACTTTTTTACATCTGTTTGTTATTTGTTGGTTGGTTTGTCAGCGGGATGACGCAAAAACTACTGAATGGATTTCCATGAAACTTGGTGGGAGAATGAGTGTGAAGTCAGAATAGACCACATTACAATTAAGTGTAGATATGGATAAAGGGGCGGATCCAACGTGTTTCTAAATGTTCTTTAAACTCTCAGGAAAGGATTGTAAAAAAAAATCAGGCATATTTAGGAGGTTGGTATCTGTCTGTCATGGTTTGGTATTTTTTTGATCATTTCTTGTTTTATTTTGATAGTTGTGTTCTCCATGTTGTCTCTTTTGCTTTACACTTCCTGTCTTTGTCTGTTTTCCCTCCTTTGACATTGTTCGGTGCTTTCACCTGTGTTCAGTCCTCACCTGTTCCCCATCTCCCCTTGTTATCCCTGTGTATTTATTTAGTCTGTGTGTTTTCTGGTTGACACTGACGGCTTAATGTGGCTGGAAATGAGGTTGATGACGGCGGTAAAGCTTAAGTAAATATACCAAAAATAAAGGCAACATTTGGTGATAATTAATTTACATTTTCTCATTATGAGGGACAACATACAAATAATATTTAATCACTTCCAAACTAAGGCGGTCTTTGGAAACTAACAGCTGCTTGCTGACGCTGCTGAGACCATGTTTGATGAAGAGATCAGAATGAGCCATTAGTCTGCTGTAAAACTACAATAATGAGTTTTTAAAAATTCATAGAGCCACAGAGTGGGGTGAGAATTCTCTGTGGGTTTGTCACAACCGTCAACCCTTTTCAAACTAACCCATTATATAAAAAGGTGCCCCGTGTGTGAGGGCAGCTGAATTACCACACATGTTTCTGTTAACGCTTTATTTCCTCTGTATGAGTCACAGGAAGCTGATTTAGAATCAAATCCATCACATCATGTCAGGTCATTTCTAGCAGCTTTGGATGACTAATACCTGTGAGCATGTGTCTTAAAGTCTCGTTCCACCTGTACCGTCACACAGGTTGACTGGACCACTCCTCTACATTATATAACTGAACCCCTCAGGCCCTCCAAAGCGTTCAAAGGCAGAACAAAGAGAGCTGACGTGAGTTTGAGCTGGACTTTTCCCTCACTAATATTCTGTTTATCTCATATGATTTGCATTGTTTGAGGGTTGACAGACTGGATTGTAATGTATTAAGCTAGATTCCTAAGTTAAATCCTATGTCAACCAGAAAGCACTCAGACAGCACACACCTCTGTCAACGCCAATGTCACTAAAACCTGAACAATCGGAAAGTATCAGCAGGCCTCTGCTCTCATCACCTTGAACAATACATGCTTTCCATTTTGAATCACTGTTAGATCATCGATTTCATCATTGTTCCAAGGGCATAGCACTCATTATGGTGACGTTACGGTGACATTGCTTTACTTGCCTCTTGCCAAATTAAGAAACAGGACATAATTCCTCGACCCTGAAATCTACTCATGTGTCACGTGTTTATCATCAGTAGTTTATGAGTTTGCAACAAAAATATGATTTTCCTTAATGGAGGATCCTGATCTACCATCTAGATATAACCTTTTAGCTTTCACTGATACATGAAATCCATTTGAATAAGTCTGAATCTGCATCATCTCAGCTACATACTGGTGGCGGTGCCATGTGTAATGGAAATATATGACCTCTACACCATATGTAATGACTTGTATTTCCACTTGATAGGCTTTACCATTTGTGAAGGATTTGTATAACCACTCAGCAGCTTTTTTTTAGCTTAATACTCTTTATATTTACTGCTTTTATCGGTTAACCTTGACATTGTCTGTTCTGTTATCTGTCAAGCCGTAAACCGAGGCTATGTAGGGGTACACTGTGCATAAAAGTCTGCTGATTCCCTTTCTCTTTGTCACTTGCTGACGAGACTCTGTCCGAGCATTTGACCTTTCTGCAGAAATATGTGTGAGCTCAGTTAATAAAACTCATAAGATGGTTTCTTTAGTTTCTTCCTTTTCACTCTTTATTCTTTTATTCCTCTTAAACCCTAGATGTGTTTCTGCCACCCCATGTCTCTTCTCCTCTCTGTTGCCATACTGTGGCACAAAATGCATATTTTAATCTCCCAGATCCAGATTCTGACCCAGATCTGGATGTGGTTGTGCATGTCCATGCCTGAGTATTTTTATTATTACTGTAAGGCGATCCATGTGTACGTCTGGTTATCCTTCACATTAAAGAATATTCGAGTCGTGGGTAAAGTAAGAGCCCGGGGACAAACTTTACTGTGCAACGTGAACCATCTTTATTTTCTGACCAAAATCACCCCATGTCTCCGACACCTCATCACACCTCATATCACTACGCCTATTAAATCATGCATGACACCAAGGGCAAGGTGCGCCACAACATGTAGTTCCATATGCTGCATGTTAATGTCGTTGCCCTTCATTAAATTATTTACGTTTTCCACTTTAATTCAAAAACAAATGAGACAAAACAAATATCAACAAAAATAAATCCCCTTACAATACAATTCTTAATGATATTGCCAAAATGTTTTTTAAAAAAATAGACCTTATCTGATGTTGAAGGAAGTGAAAGTGATCCAAAATCATAATCTGTACATGAATCCACCTCAAAATTAAATCCAGTCTTCCTTGGTCTCAGATCCATCCCTTCATAAAATGTCATCAAAATCTGTGGGCAACATTTTGAGATATCTTGCGGACAAAAGGGGAAAAAAACATGATCGATCACATACTGTATCGATCGATCACATACTCCTCCTACTGTCATTGGTGATGGTAATTAAGAAGTATTAAGAGTGAAATGCCAGATTGTGGATGCATTAATGTTAGTTAAAATAATCTATTATTTGTTTCATGCTGTTGAAATTTGTAATATATTCTTGCATTATTCCTTTATATAGAAAAATGTCCTCCACCATTGAACTGGTAACCATTCCAATCCATCCTATAATACACACATTGTTCATATATTGTGTTTAAATAATGCGACAACAAACAGAGCTTTTTCAGTCTTCAGGTAAAATATGAATACCTTTTATGCAATCAGCTGATATTTGCATCATAAGTCATCTCAGGCTGTGACGGCGGCTAAACAAACATGCTATGTGATGTTTGTCCTTCATTTACCTTTGGGACACTGATAAATGGGCAACATGAATGACTTTGCATGACTGTACCCTGCAGCTCTTTTAAAGGCTCCCTCCATATATGTGGAGATTCTTCCCAAACCGGCTGATGCTAGTAAACACATTTTGAACCATAATTCAAAGAGAGAAACTATTAGAAAAGACATCCAGGACAGTTTCAGTGTTATTGAGTTGTCATTATCCAAAAGACACCCGCTGACTTTCAGAAGTGAGGAACTAAAAGTGGATTCTGTCACTTTCATGGGTTTGATGTGACATAAGAGAGGCTGAATATCAGGATAAAGAGACAAATCAGAGGAACAGGCAGCATTCAGGTTATTAAAATCCAACTCTGCAAAAGTCAAGCCAAGGATGATTCTTTTGAGGACCAACAAAGTTTACTTCTGTCAGCACATAATTTACAGTATATTAACCATCTGCTCATTAATAATGGCAGAGTGATTAAAATGTCTGCTTTCATTTACAAGGTCATGTGATGCTTTCTGGATAATGGATCAAAATCATGCAAATATAATAAAATAAATACCCGACACTAAATAGTACATATCAGAAAATCAGTAATTAAACACATTTACTAATTATTGTAAGAAAGCTTCTCTTTCCAATTATAATAGAACTATATTTTATAAAATCATAACCATACATTAGATAAAAACCTATAATCGTTACATTTAATTCCACATTTTGTTTTGTTTAACACTGAATGGCATTTTGTTTTGGAATCTGAATGCCAACAAGGAGAGTCTGACACCAGATTCTTCTTGTGGAAATGTCAGATTGGCTTAGATATTTTTATTAATGCACATGATGAAATACGATGAGGCCAACAAAGGTGTCTTATTTGTAAAATGAAAAATAAAAAAAACTAGGATAATGTTTCATGTGACATATTCATTCTGTTTTATTATGACAGGAAATTGATTATCTCATTTTGAAATTTTCAGCTGATTAAGCTCTTCGAGGTTTCACATTAAAATTGAAACGCACAGAAATGTCAAATAAATTAGTCTATTTTCTCCATGAACAGTCACAGTCAGTATATGAGCCTTTGTGCCTCAACTCAAGGGAAAAACACATAAGCGTGGCAGAATGTTTGAGGAGGCGACTCTGTATCTGTCAGACTGACAGACCGAATGATCATTTCAAGGGGAGTAGGAACACAGAGTCTTTTTTTTATACTACCCCTTCTGGCAGTGATCAGATGATGCTGATGCTTTTTCTACCACTAGATGTCAGCATCAACCAACACCTGCACCTGTGATAAACGAGTGTAGATGCTCAGTATTGATAGACTTTTCTTTTCAGTAGCCCAATGGCACAATTATGACATTAACTGAGTCATTAACTAAATACAAAAGGGGGAAAGAAATGGAACACGCGTTAAGGAGGAGCAACAGGAGGGGTGGATGATACAGTTTCTATTACAATACAGAGGAACAGAAGAAACAACTCTGTCATCACTGTAGCTCAGCACACTGATAATTCTAGCCTCTCTCTCTCTTTTTAATTGTCTGTCAGCTTCTGTGAAACTCTGTGTTGTAATTCAACAACCTTGCTCTGCGTCTCAAAGTAAGCTGTGTTGGGTCCTTTAATCCTTGTGAACTAAACCTGAAACGTCCAGTTTGATGTTTAAAAATGTTTAGGAAACCTCATTTGTACGTATATTGAGTATTTCCAATATAAGGAACTTGATACTTGATACATACAGTACATCTACTCCACTACATCTCAGAGGACAATATTGTTTGTTTTTATTTTAACATTTTATTTCACCTTGAGTCTCTAAATTTTTAATCAATAATTACTTTTCATATTTCAGTGTCTCATACCCCTCCTGTCCAGTGAACATCATATACAGTATATGGATATTTATGATAAACTGAAGGATTCAGTGTTATTTTCCTTCAATGGTTGAAGGAATCTTAAATCTTTTAATTTACCTGGAAAATGTGTTTTTACAAAGATAAAAACATTTTGTTTCTGGCACAAACCCCCCCCCAAAAAAAATGACGATCCACCCAACAGTACATATAAAAAAAATATCTAAAACTATGAGTCTGAATCCATATTTACAGACAGAAATGGAGTCGGCATTGTGGATCGAGACGTGGAGGGATTTCCTCGATCCATCCGCATTGAAGGCAGCCTGGCAAGTGATTATAGTTTAAAAATTAAATTGGCTCAGTAACAAGAAAAAAAAGCACACACTAGCATTCACAGTTACACCGTTCATCACACCAGGAAGAAATCTCATGTCACCCATGAGAGAACAACATAATGTCCCCAGGTTAGCACAGAACAACACAATCTTTCCAGGTGTTATTACTGTCGGCGCTGCTGTTGCAAAGACGGATTTCTTTCCATTTTCCTCGGAGTAGCGACTAACAACAACACGGCAAAAAGTTGTCAGTCAGTTCATTAATTCAGTCTAGAATGGAGACATGGAATCAGACGGAAATGGTGCCAGGCAGACTGAATCAACAGGAGATTTAGTCTGGTGGCACAACTCATCGTTTAATACATATATATGACTGATGTAGTAATCTTTCCTTCCATAGCAGTACATCATTATAATTAGCTGTTTATCTGTGCCTTCAAAGTGACTCTTGTATCCCTTATATTGCTCAGCCCTTGGCATCAGTTCTGCCGTGCACACACAGCGAAATACAAATGAGCGCAGCTGAAGATGCTGCACACAACTGCAAAATCACTGAGATGAAATCTGGCATCAAAACAGTCCCACTATTACACTCCCTGAGGGGATCTAACAGTTATGGTAAAAAATAATAACACCAAGATTTGTTTTCCACTCCGTTTGTTGTCTCCTGATAAGAGAGACCTCTTCATGGATTCTGTTTGTTACTGTTTGGGACGACTCCAACAGCTTGACAGTGTTATGAATAGTGTATGAGGGAGGTTGGTGATTTCTCTGAAGTTCATCCTGTGTAGAGAGATGAAGAGCAGACTCTGCCAACACCTCTTATAACAACATCTCTTTGTGCAGCAGCCTCACTGCTTCATGCTTCTTGACATGAGAGCGAGTTACACTTCTCTAAATGACTCCAGGAGTCACTGCAGCGCGTTTAGATTCAACCTCTACGTCTGACATGAGGAACGGAGTGTTTGCAGCATAGCTGTGCTATGAGGTAGAGCTGCATTAATACATCAAGTCACAGTAAATTAATAATAAAGATTTCCTGCACTTTATTTTGGAAAAAAAAAAATCTTGACAGATTCTGGCTGTTCCCTGGGAATAATTATGAACTTATATCCTGGGAAGGAAAATGTATTCATGATGCTGTAAATGAAAAGTCATGAATAAATACTTTTTGCAGGTGACTGCTTTTAAAATAGGTTGAAAACTGCTGATTCTTCAGATAATTTACACATTTTAAATGACATACCTTGCTGCGCAGTGCTGTGAATATTAATAACAATGCAATAACAACAAACAGCACACTAGGTAGAGTGCATGCCTCTGCCAAGGCCCACTTTATTAAACTAAATTAAAAAAGACTTTATCATGCAATGTTCAAAAAAGGGGGAAAAATCCCTATATCCAAAATAGTTAAAGTAACAAATAAAGAATTAGCTAAAATAGGCTATACACATATTGGCCTACTGTAGATGTTACCATGGAAAAGCTGCACAATGACTTGACAGTTTTTGTTTCATAGATGAGTGCAACAGAATAAGTTTAATGCTTGACTTTAATGAATAAATATAGCTATGCGCTGTACACCGTGTGCAAAATTATTACATCTTGTGCAAAATTACTTTGAAGGTTTTAGGGGAGGAGCTAAGACTGTGACTGTTAAGCAGTTGGATGGCCTGAGGGAAGACCACCCTCCTATAAGGATGCTTCCCGTCCAGGTGATAAAGCTTCCAGACAGAACGCTCCCTAAGGTACAGGTGTAAAAGTTCCTGAGAACTCTGAAGGGAGCTTTAAGTCTGTCAGGAGTCTGAGGAGGTAGAGATGTTCACATTCCAGAGAATATGGTTCTTCCTCATTTAGTTTCCTTACCAAGTTTCATAAAAATCCATCCAGTATTTTATGCATTAGAGATGGAAACAGTGGGAAAAAAAACTTCTTGCAATGTCAAAAAAAAGTGGAAAAAATATTCCTGGAGCCATCCCTTCATCCTGATCCACTTTCAAACTTAATAGGTTTTTCCCTGCAACATGCCGAACTCTCTTACAGTGAATCAAGAAAATCCATCATAGTTTTTATGTTTTCCTGCTATAAATCAAACAAACAAACAAACAAACAAACATTTATGAAATATAACATAATTTGAGCCCCTGTCTTTTTGATCCATCTGCACCCTGGTCCTCGCTGGAACATGGCAGAACATAAGGGGGGCCTTCCACAAGGATGACCTCACCATCCAGACATGAACTGAAACGTCTGCCGCCCTAAAATCCAGACTCACAGGGAGAGAATGAGACAGATAAAGGAGAGAGGCACGGGAATAACGCATCACAAGAATCATCAGACTTACGAGAAAATATTTTGAGAGGTGCACAACGGAAAGGATTAGTTTTAATTCCATTGTTCCTTTGACATTCCTCTGATGCTCAGTGTTTCCAGTGTTGTGTTGGAAGTGATTCAGTTGAACGGGTTCCTTGATGTAATCAGTGGGATTTTCTTCCCCATCCTCATCAACATCTCTCTCACTATCACATCACTGTTTGTCTCTGCACAACAAAACCTTTAAACCAAACACACGATGACCCAGTTTCTATTTTCTGTAGATAAGAATGTAAAAAAAAAAACATGTTGCAAGTATGTAAATAACATATTTCTTGGCTGACATAAAATTATCACTAATAAAAATTATTTCACATTTCTTTAGTTTGCAAAAAGGAAGAATGTGATGCATCGGTCTATTACTGCACATTTACTCTGACATCTTGTAGTTCCGTCCATCCATTTTAATCCGCTTATCCGGGTCCGGGTCGCAGGGGCAGCCCCTCCCCAACTCCCCCCCTCCACCACCTTGAACTGAACTCCAACAAACCTCTTCCCCCGCCGACCCTGCCCACCGAACCCAAGAAATCCACGAGCCCTCCTGAAGCAAAGGACTCCACCATCGACTGCCCGGACGTCCAGCGCCAGGAGTGGTTCACTCAGTACTTTTCCTTTTGATTGGCCTTTAAACCTGCAGACACAAGGATTCAGCATGTCAACCAAACTTGGAAAGAAATTAGAAAAAACACAGGAAATAAAGAGAAAAATGTCAAAACCATTTGTTCTTCGTTGTCATTGATAGGATATGGATCCATTTTGTAGTTGTTGATGCAAAATTGGTAGGAGAAACAGGACAGAAGGCAATGTGCCAAATGCAGAAACTGATGGAGAGAGACTGTCATGGATTCATACAAAGCTTCAAACTGAGGAAAAAACAAAAACAAAAACAAAAACAAAAACAAAAAAACAGGCTTGTCACACATCATCAGTTCTGGACTTACTATAAAAAAAATTCATGTTTTTTAAGCATTTTCTACCAGCAGATGTGTGAACAATGCTTTTGAGTAAATTACAGATGTGCTCACGAGCTCTGAATACATGATTATTAAGTGAAACAATATTACAGACACAGTGCAATAAGAATACATTAATATACGGAACAGTCAGGAATAATTGAAATAAGTGCTTTTCTTAATGTTTTACAGTTTCATAAAAGACAATACAGATATAAAAGAAAATTGTACAAAATAACATATTTAATAAAGTTATTTTATATATTATACAACCTTATATGTTTCTTTCTACTCCATCCAGCATGGGAAAAATGTTGTAGTTGCTGCTTTAATATTTTAGTTTAATACTGTCTAACATTGTAAAGACAGTCTGTGGTTCAGACATTTAATAGAAGTCAGAGTTAATGAGTGCCAGTTTTATCAGATTTCCAGTAATGTGAGACCAAAAGGCCACTGGCTAATCTCTCTGTAATCATAGATCTTCCTCCACAATATCTCAGCGGTCACTTCAAGGATTATCAGCCCATTTATTAGGACCTTCTCCATTCATGTCCTTTTGACTTTTTTGACTTTCATATTCAACTCCTCCTCAGGTTCATTGTTTGGGAGAGCAGAAATGGAGATATTACACCAAAATACACCTCATCTGCCCGTTTCTATGATTACCCTGGAAATCATTGACCACATAATTCAGCTGTCCAGAGTGTCACGAAGAGGATTTTGAATTTCTGTTTACAACGAAGACTGAAGGAGTTCTTTCAGGTGAGAAAATACATCCTTGAATAAAACACAAATTTAAAAAAAAAAACAATATCACAATATAAATAAACCAAACCATAACATATACAAGTTAAACATGCATATATGTTTAAAATAAAGAACTGAATGAACATTCATTAACTAAGAATTAAATAAGGTGCAGGCACAGTGGGCACATTTTGATGTGTGCGCTGAGAAAACTTTAACACAGAATGGTAAAGACAGTGTTTAACATTTAACGGCCAAATGACCAGATGGAGCTAAATCCTGAGGAATCTAGAAAATGACTGGATGGTATAGTCAAACTCAGTAAAGATGTATCTGGAAAAACTGCCTTTTACCAAGTATAGAATGGAAACGTTGCCAGAACTTCTTTGACATTTAGATTGCCTATATTCACATCATGCAGCAAAAGCACAGCATGTCTGTGAAGCTTGACTTTCCTCACAAGATGCTGAGCTGGTGTGCATGAGGCTGTAGTCTGTGTCAAAGAGCCTGGATTTAGAGTTTTTGATGTCTTGTTTTAACCTTCTCAAAACCCCCAAAAAAAGAAGAGAAGTGTAAGAAAATGTTATTTCTAGGTATTAATGGGCTCGTTAGCTCCATGTCCAGCTAATGAGCTTAATACCAGCGGTAGCAACGATCATTGCTTCCAAGGCCAAGGAACACTTCATTATAAAGTTGGAGGATTATGTGTGTCACAAAGTCCCAACTGGCACATCTACTGTGCAGTAGCCACTGCAGGTTTGGCAGGAAGCAGACCGTGATGCTGTCAGACTTTAGGCTAATTTTTTGCAGCTCTATCCTGTTCCTTATGGAATTTAAGGACGTGCACATTCCAGCAGCTTCAGCCAGCATTACCAGAAACGGCCTTACATTTACCAGACACCCTATAGGCATTTTCTTTTGGAACATCGAAAGTGAACAAAAACACAAAATATAGACCATCAGTCCTATTGAAGACTGTAAAACAAGATTTTCTCAAAACAAAATGATAGTTTGATCTATAAGACTATTAACTATAGCTCTATACTGATTGGTGGATAAAGGATTTTTCTTGATAAGGGGCCATAAATGGGCCACATTTCACACATAGTGGCCAACATCCATGCAGTTTACATATTCATTAAGATGAATATACATTTCACCAGTCATTCCTTGTTGACCGTTGGCTCTGTAGTTTTGAAAACATAGTTGTTTTGGAAATTAAACCTTGTTCAAGCAGATTGTATACGACAAAAAAATCAGGAAAAAAAACTTAATTTTCATATTTATTGAATTTTAAACTGGGGTGCATGAAAACACAATACAAAAGCCACTTTTTCCCCCTAAATATGTAAAACATAAAATACTTTAAAACAGGTGTATACGCTGTAATAGAATACATCAACAGTTTAGAGCCAAAAAAATGAAAAACTGAGCACAGACAAGAATTTCAAGAATCGGGTGACCAGACGTCCAGGAAAAGTTCCTCAGAGTCCCAAATTATGGCTAGTTTGTCTTAAAAATTAGGTTGAACCTGAGTTTTGATTAGTTCCAGCTTAACAAAACATATGAAACATGAAAGATTTCTATGGTGTGAAAGGTCACAGTTATGTCCAGAACATTTGGCCGTCAGCCAATAATAGCATGCAGTGCCAGATTGATAACACAGATATCCAATAGGAAGCTAGGCAATCAGATAAGATAAGATAAGATATCAGATAAGATGCCTCATCTTTATTTCTTCGGTATCATCAACCAGTGAAAAGGCCGACTTGTTGCCTGGGACATGTATCTTTAGCCACACTCTTTTAGCATGATATACGTGCTCATTGATGATAAGTAATAAAAATCATTGCACATTTGCACTCGGCTTATCTAAAGGTTTGTGGTCATGACAAAGTGTTCTTGAGCACTGAATTGCTCCTGTGTTTGTTGAGTGATTGTGTGAATGGTTATTGCTCCTGATAAGCTCCTGATAAGCAGGTTGTTCTGTACCTTACATAATAGCCTCTGCCACCATTGTATGAACGTGAGGCGAGGCTGCCATGTGAATGAGTGAATTAGAGGTCAGTCAGAGTAGAAAGGTGCTCTATATTAATACAGTCTATTTAGTATTGATCACTGGTTAGAAAGCTAAAGTCTACTTAAATCTACTGCTGTCTGAGAGAAAGGAGCCATAGTAAAACAGTACCTAATATGGGCTCATATACCGTATTGTATCCACGGAGACCTGGAGTTCCTTTAGGACGGTGTGAAACACATCCTTCATAGCCTGCAAGTTAGTTGGTGCAGAGTTTCTGCAGAGAGATTGAAGAGTAATTCTAATGAGAGAGGAGTCTTTCACTCAGGAGAAATCTCTCTTTTAGTCAAACACAATGTGGGCAGTGTCGCTCACAGTCAGGCAGCGGCGGGGATGGCCTCATTCCCGCGGCCTGGCACCGTGGCAGACAGTCAGGATACACTCAGAGCCTCAGCCACCATTCATGTAGCAGCGTGATCCAGAGATTACCGCACCGCTTTTGGCCGTCCTGCCAACTACCACACAAATTGATTACAGCATGTGGAAAGCATGAGCTGAGCTAAAATAAGTGACCGTGTGGCAGACTTTCAAGAGGCACTCAACAACTCCATTGTGCTGCGTTTGAATGGAGGATTCAACATGTACATTACATACAGTGTGTACACAGCAGCACAACGGCTCTAATCAAAGAGCTTCAGTCACTGCAGTGTTTGGTAATTGCTCCGCTTGGTGTGTAACCGTTGCTCTGAAAGATTCCGATCTGGGGTCAGAGCTGTAATGAGGCAATTAGTCAGCACAAAGTAATAATTAGTGAACCGTTACATTTTCCATTTTGTTATCCTACTACAACCCTGACTCTGAAAGTGGGTGTTGTGTAAAATGTAAAGTAGAAACCACAAAACGTCACTGTCACTAAAACTTGAACAACAGGAAAGTTGTTTTCAGTTTCCATCAGCATTCTGGACTCTGAGAGAAGGAATGCATACTCAAGAGTGCGCACAATATGTTGTATCACTGCAGCCATGGCCATACCACACACCATGGTGATGTTGCCATCCTTACCTCGCTTTACGGATCCAGCAACCGACTCCTAGCTTTTGGGTTCATGTGATTATCATCAGTAGTTTATGCATCATCAGCAAAAATATGATTTTCTATAATAGCAGATCTGGATCTATCTTTTTGTTTCGATATAACTTCATAAGATAAATTAAATGATTCTTCATGTCCTTACCCGTCTCTGTTAAGGCACTGTGGTTAACATATATACTGCTAATCCGGCATTATGATCCAGATCTGGTTCTTATTGGAACATTATTGTTTTTCATGATATTGGAATAAAATCTCTTAAAAACTAGACTCTGAGCTGCTTTGGTAGTTTGCATCTAATAGTTTGATCCTCATAATAAGACTCTTTGACAATGAAAACATGTGTCTATAGAATAAAAATTCATTATTAGTTTGGTAGTTTTTCAAGAAAATCAACATTTCACTGATGCCGGTTTTCTTCAGGAATTACCTCTGTAACTTTTGAAGATGCGTCAAATTTGACCTGAATCAGAACAGTTTAAACTACATTTGATCTTAGCTGCACATCTGTAGCATTATTATGTGTTATCTCACAGTAGAATGGAAACATTCTGGATCATCAGAATCAAAATATGACCTGGATCCACATAATAGTTTGATGTGTGGTAGATCTTATGGGGATGAGTAAGCATTGTAGGCATTATCCATGAAGGTAGAAGCAAAAGTCTTGTAATTGCCCCAATCCTGCAATGATAAAGAATCCTTTCAAAACAAATCTGGATCCAGATGATGACATGGAACACTGCTAAAAGTAATGGATTGTTCCTTGGACCATATACCCTACTGTACCTCTCCAAAACATTTACTGCTAACAGACAGCAGACAAACAAACAAACAAACAAACCAACGCCAGCAAAAACATTACCTCCTTTGCAGAGACAGAAGGCAGTCATTTTCAAATTAACTGTATTTTACCAACAGTGGTTCATTGTTGTTCAATTCAATTCAATTTATTTGTATAGCGCCAAATCACAACAAAAGTTATATCAAGGCACTTTCCAAAAGGAGCAGGTCTAGACTGGCTCTTTATTCTACAGAGACCCAACAAGGGACACAGACATGTTCAACCACAATAACAATAACAGCTATTAAAATACAGTTTGTAGTATTTATAATAACGACTACAATAACAACACTGATGATTATTGTAATGCATCATATGTTTCAAAAAATCTGAATCTCTCCCCATCCTTGCTTGAGAACGACTGAACTTCCAAAATAGCTGGTTCTTCATATATTTACAAAGAGCAATGAAGTTAATGAGGTAAAACATTAAATATAGTTTCTTGGTGACGTTTTATGTAATCAAGGAGTCATTTCAATTAGAGATGGAAGCCACAAGGCTACTCTATCACGAGTCAGCTGATCAGAGGGTAACAGTTAAATTTAGACCTCTACCTTCTGTGACCTTTAACTGAGGCTTGCAGTAAGTGTTGTGTTGTAATTACATGATGCACACCTCTGTGCCGGGGCAATAAAAGCATTCATTAAAGGGCCTGAGTAGTTTCTCTCAGGATAATCAGCACAAATTCTCATCTTCCCTCCACTACTGCTGGCTAAACAATGATTCCTTTAATATTTTCCAGAGTCTGGTTCAAACGCTTTATGAACAGTTAATCCTGTATTTTAGCAAACATGTGAAAACCCAACATAAAGGGACTCACTGCTATGATTGTCATTGGGTAGATTTCCAGATAATTAGCTGACTACAAATGTTACTTATTATCGGTCAGCGGGGGAATTTTATTCTAGAAAATAAAAGATTTAAGGTCAGAGATATCTGCATGCACTAGGTAATTATTTAGGTGGTGTGGAGACCAAAAGAATCTTCTATTTTCTTCTAATCAGGTACATAAATATCCAGTGGCGGATCTAGAATTTTTCTAAATCAGGGGCCATAGAGGGGCCACATTTTTTACAGAGGGGCCAAATATATGTCCAACATTCATGCACATTTCTTTATTCAGTAAGATGTATACACAGAATATTTCACCAGTCATTCATTGTTTGCTGTTGGCTCCATAGCTTTTAGTAAAGACTCACATAATTGAATGTATTATGCAAATTGTGCCTTTTTCAAGCAGATTTTGTACATCAAAAAAGTTTAGCAATTATTGAATTTTAAACTAGGATGCATAAATAAATATAAAACATAAGACACGTTTTTCCAATTATGTAATACATAAAATACTTTTTTTTAAGAATTTTTACATTAAAGAAAATACTTACATACTATATTACAGCATACACAACAGTCTAGAGGAGAAAAACTTGACATGGTCAAATATTCAAGTTGTAAACAAACAGAAAAAAAAAGACAGACAAGTGACAAGATAGGGGCACTTTAGGGGCCAATCAGAATTCAGCTGGGGCCAGTGCCCCTCTGGCCCCGCCCCTGGATCCGCCCCTGTAAAAATCTAAATGTTTCACGAGCAGCAATCTACTCCCCAACGTTAAAAACTCCATCTTCTGACACTAGTATTAAAGTCACCTGTAGGCCTGTAGAGCCCTTTTATAGGCACCAGAGACAAAACCTGAGCCAGAACTTAAGAGGCATTGCTGACACTGTTCATGGAGAAAGAAACAGCTGACAGGGTTAACTGATCACAGTCGTTCAGTCATCACAGAGGAGCTTTGTCTGTTCCTCAGAGACCCTGGGAGCAAAAAAACACAGCAGCCGTTGAGACGATCTGTGTGATTCATGATGACACCAACAAAAACCTCTCAATATGAACTCCTTTTAAACTCTAAAACCAGAGCCTTATACCTTGAAACCGTTTCATTCTGGTCCCATTTGAAAGGTAAGAAGCTGGGGATATGAACCTTTTTCTATTTATACCATTAAAGTCTAAAAAGTAGATACTCTAAAGAAAAAAGATTTTCATCCTTGCCTCATATATTATTTGAATTGTAAAGGAAATCATCATAAGCCAAAGATTTCATGAATGACCTCTTCTATTGAATACTGTTAATAACACAACATTTATAATATTTACACTTTACACTTTCTAAAGACATCCTCAAACTATGCAGTCAGATTAATGGAAAATGCAAGACTCCACTCTGCTGTATAAGGTATCAATATTTTCGTCTCAGTTAAAGGAGTCGAGGGATAAGTTTCGAATGTGACACAACCAACAGATGGTGACAAAAGCCAGGGATCCTTGCTTATTGATTTAGCTGAACACAAATGGCTGCTGAAGCCTCCCTGACCAGTGCTCTGAGGTCACTGCTGGTCCAAAAGTCAACAAAGAAGTGTAAGTGGCTGAAACGGCTGTTTTTGGTGAAGTGAACATGATCGTGTCAAGAATTCAGATTTGAGTCAGTATGACTGACTCCAGACTTCCATCCTCCTGATTATGGTGCATTTATTCTCACTGGAAAACTGAATTTCTTCTTTCCAGGGGAAACAAAGATTTTATTGTAGACTGAGAGATTTATCCTGGATATTTTAAAATGCTCCCTGCTCTTACATCAAAGTTTATTTGTACAATTTAATTGTTTTTAAGCAACAATGTATAATTGGTTGACGGATTCTGAAAGCTGCAGATCCCATGTATTCAAAACAGTATAGCATTCATATATTCTCTATATATGGACCCTCTTTCATTGCGTTTTTTTCCTTCCACCCCGCGGTGGACCGGCCCCTGGTTCTGTCAGGCCAGCTGCTCTGGTATTTTCATTCATATCATGTAATCTTCATAAGCAGATGGAATTATCCTGCGTTTCATGGAGGATGTAGATGTTCACATTTCCATTTCTCTGGTCTTAAAAGTTGAATCTTGCAGGAGATTGTTGACTAAAAAAAAATCTCACTACAAGATCCATTTAACAGCTGCTTTGTGTCTTTAAAGGCTGCAGAACAGCCATTAAATGGGCCTTTTGCTATAAGACTGCTTTTACAACTGCGGTTTCCAAGGTCAGAAAACTCCCTTTTGATGGCTTTGTAACAATGACGGCCAACTCCAGGTTCACAGTCCAGAAGCTGTTGGCCTGGTGACCCCAACAGCATGTCTGTACATGGGCCATAAAAGCTAAATGGTAACACTGCTTTGTGAGGTCATCACCTGAAATGGGAAGGTTACAACCGGTTCAGTCACCAAGTGAACATGGAAAACAACCTGAGGTAGAGACATGCAGGCTTTAGGAGGTGAATGTCATTCGGATCATCTCCCACACAGGTGAACAGCAGCTCGCATCGATGGAGCGATTGGTAATAATGCTGTTATAACAGCTCAATAGGACCTGAATGCTAATACTACAGTACACTACATGTGAGTATACTAACAGAAGTATGTGATTTGGGACACAGCATAAGAAGGTGAAACAACAGGAAAAACACCCGGAGAAGGGAGAGGCAGAGCTGACATCCCATCAGATGCATGAGGAACGCTGATGTGAGGCCATATCTATGAAACTTCCTATTACAGAGTTGCTCCTAGTGATTTAATTCTAGGGAAATTCTTCCGTTCCTAAGAGTTTAGACCAGATCCTGACTAAGATAAGTTTTTCACAAAGCACCTCAGGCCTTAAGAGACCTTCTAAGGAGCTGTGACTCAATACCTACTGCAGAGAGGCGAGAGCTCGATAAGTGATCATATTCACATCTTTCAACTCTGACTCAAATCTTGTTTGGCTTTATGTTTTTGCACCCTATGTAAATAAAAATTATTATTATTATTATTTACTCAGATTTTTGTCATGAGTATAAAACATTCCAGGTGATCCACAAACGAGCTGCATGAGGAGAATAGTTCTGTCATGGTTCTGTATTTATGTTGCCATTTCCTGTTTTCTTTTGAAAGTATTTTCCCTGCCATGTATTTGCTTTGCATTTCCTGTGTTTGGTTGTGATTTTTAAACCATTTGTTCTCCTGCCTCTTCCAGTTTGCTCCCTTTCCCTGTTTGTTTGCTCTGTCTTATGTTAGTTTATCCTCCTCATATTTTCCCCTTTAAGGTTTTCCCTTCTCTGTAACTGTCTGATCATGTCCACCTCCTCCCTGTGCCACCTGTTCCCCATCTCCTCTCCTTACCTGTGTCTTTAGTCTGTGTTTCTTACCTCCTTTGTCGGTTCGTCTGTGTATCCCTGTGATATCTGTTTTACTCTGCCTTGTCCTGTTTTGCTCCTTGTCCTGTTTTGCTCCATGTCCTGCTGTCCCCTGTTCTGCACCAGGTTTGCTCTGTTATCCCTGTTTTGCCTCAGTTTTCTTCTTGTTTTTGGACTTTATGCTTTGGATTTTGTACCTCCTGTGTTTTTGCCCTTTGCCTTTGTTGTGCATGTTTGCCTATTACTCTCTGTCCCCCTGTGTGTCTGCATTTGAGTCCTTTTTCAAACGTCAACATAACAAGTTCCTAATAGAGCTTCTTATGCTTGGATCATGTTCTCTATTAACATGAAACCAGATTTTCTTTTAAAATGTTGTTAAAACATTATCTGACCAATCCTAAACAGAGATTGCTATTGTTACAGTTTTGTTGCTGTTCATCTCTCTGTGTTTATGTCCTGATTCTTTTAGTGTGTTTCCTGTTTTTATTCCACCTATTTTACTTTATTTTTCAACTTTATCCCAGTCTTTGGTGCACTATCATTTTTATTCTGTTTAATTTGATTGTTTTAATGGGACCCCAGGAAGACTAGCGATCACTTTGTGGAAGCTAATGAAGATCCGAATAAAGAATAAAGAACTCACATGTGCAAATTGAAGCACTGACTTAAAAATAGCTCCCCTTGGTGACTTTAGAACCTTTCCAATCCCTGCTGGTCCACATAAAAATGTGGCATTTGAGACTCACTGGTAGTTGTTTCATAAGACTGAGTTTCCCACAATTAACTGGCTGATTTGTGTGTTAGTCTCCCAAATTTCCTGTATGAATGAAGAAGCTCATTATTTATACTTCGCAAGTTGAAATACCTCATAGTCCCTGAAGTCATTATCTACTTAATGAGACGTACTGAATGCCCTGACTGCATATGCGTGGTATTATGATTGTATAATTACAGTTCCTCTGATGTTATAGGCAGGTCACATCGTAGGTCCCCACTATACTTAAATAGATAATGCTTGTATCATTAATGGTATATTTATTGTCTTTAGAATATATATGCATGATTCACGCAACCTTTTCTGTTTTTATTTAAAGAAAGAGCACACATTCATCAGTCGTGTCCCTTTTACAATGTCAGCAATCATGAGACACACTGAGGATATTATGCTAGAATTGAACTAAAATGAAGATATCCATTGGGCTTCCCTGGATTTTTCTCAAAGCTGCTACTAATTTAACTTCAATTCCTTCATAGACAGTCTGAGCAGAGGTCCCTCCAGTCAACGTTGTGTCTTTCATAGCACTAACTGTGTATTTAAATAGCTGAAGTCACAGTTGGGCAGAGTATAAAGCGTATTATGTTTCTGATCCCTCTGACGCAGAACGGCTTCGGCTGCAGCCAAGCTTCGAAATCTCTTAATAAAAAGGTTTGTGGGGGGGGGGGGTTGCTGTGAAATATCAGCTATTTCTTCTGTAGCTGTTAATTGAGCAGATTTGTCTTTGTAAGATACAGTTGTCATATTCACTTTATAGTGCAGCATGCAGAGCAAGCATCTGCGTTCCATTCAATTTCTCTCCCAGTTAATGTCGGTTTGATATATTTTCTCTCTTACAAACAGAAAAACAACCCGGTGTCGCCTGCAGATAGAACGCTGCTCTGCAGAGATTGGAATGCAATGAAAATGTAAATGTAATTAACTATTTTGAAAGTAATATAAGTGGAGATATGAAATGAATTATGTGCTATGCTTGTTAATTTGCTTTAAATTGGTCTTGTTTCTGCACTTTAATATGAGGTAGTGGTGGTTTCACCAAAAAAATAAATCAACTGTTTGCCCTCATTTCCAGTCTCTGCACTGAGATAGGCTAATTGGCTGCTGGTGGTACTTTATATTAACCAGTGCAGTCATGAGTGACATCTCATTCGACTCTGCCAGACCGTAAAAATGCATATTTCCCTAAACTTTAAACCTTGGCTTCACTTTTTAAAAACTGAAAAAAAAAAAAAACAGACTGAAGTCATCGTTCCTGAGCACCATAAAAAATGAAGTCCATGGCTGTGTTTCATTGCATTTTTTATGTGGAGTGAATCATTTTTGGCATCTGAGGATTTGCCAGTAAATATGTTTGAAGCAGTGACAGGGCCACAAACAAAAAGCTTGATTTTCTCTGGAAATGTCGAAATAGGAATGCATTTAATTTCTTTTTGGTCTCCACGGAAATAATGACGAAACACACTGTCCTAAACCCAGTTGTTTTTTGGCGTGAGGACAAGTTCACAAGAGGTTCGCTGTGGTGAGGTATTTTCCCTGTTTCGAAAAGATCAATAAAGACAAACATACAGCAAAAGTCTTACGCTGACCTGTCTCTGTTTCACACAGTCAGTCAAAGGATGTGAGCTCGCCTGAAAAGTAACAGCTGGAGCCTGGCAGTGGCCGTAGGGAAGAACGCCATGATTTGAAACAGAAGAAGTTGGAAAATTTGAGGAAAGGCTTTCAATAGCCCTGACAGACTGCCATGTTTTTAAAGATACTAAATAAAAAATCAAAATATCTGACATCTAGAAAAATGTCTTTGAATAATAATAGAAAACACTTTTCATCTTTTTATTCATAAAACATCTCAGAGGTTACACCTTAAAGGAAGTTTTGGATGAATGGTTGAACATTTCAGTCGATTCAAACCAAAGGACATCAGAAACCTGAGAGTCTGATAGGCGGATGATGATAAGTCTATCATCATTTGTCAAAAAAGGGTTCAGATACAGAACATATCGAATAAGGATCCAATAAAGTTGAAGAAAACATTGATTTTATATCAACATTTGTGACAAAAAATATAATTAAACTGAATAAGGCTTTAAAAATAAGAAATGGTATCATATTAAACAATGAAGACCTTTCTTTTAACCGTCACGCCCCATGTTAATATTTTTGTGTTTAATCAATAGACATCAAAACAAAATGACAGACCAATAAACATCCACATATCTCATTGACAGTAATTAACCTTTCTCAAAGTGAAGCAAACAAGAAACATACTGTTCGATTTAATTTTGCAATAAATATCCCCAGAGTAAAAATAAATTCTAAACATCACAGAGGAAGAGATTAAGTGGATCCAGCATATTTAGACAGAAATACACATGATAACGTAAACCAGATGCCAAAAACATGTAAATTAAAAACAGAAGCAATTGATTTTCCAATTCTTATCGACCTTTATTCAATAGAATAGTTCAAAGATTTTATTTTAAATGTTCATATTGGAGGTATTTTGAAATCGAGGTGTAGAGCCAAGAATGTATCCTCCATTCTTGTGCTCTTATCTCAGGCTGAAAAGAAATGACTTCATCAAAATAGGGGCATAATGAGTGCCTGGGTTACTGGAGCATATAAAAAATATACAATGTATACAGTATAGGTATAAAAATGAAATAATGGGGGGGAAAGTATGCTGTAACAGAGCACACTATGGAGACTAAGAGTTAACATTATCTTCCTTTTGATTCCCAAAATTCACAGTGTATAATATCATAAATATATTCAAAACATTCAGTGTACAAACATGATGCAATAAATTACACCTATAGGACAGATGTTCAATATTCATATAGGTGCATTATTGTAGTCGTAGATATTTATCAATTATTATTTTTTATCAAACATTGAGTATAAATGTTATACATGAGGAGAAAATGAGGTCTACTAATGCTTTTAAGAAAACCATTTTGGATGAATCTGTGTCATGCAGCATAAATTAACTCAAAGCTACTGTAGATTAGTTTAACAGCAGTGTAGCAGGAGTGTGCAGCTGTACAGCTGCTCTGCTAGGCTATACTATATATAATATAGGGATGCTTTGAGGGAAATGAGCCACCATGCTAACATGCTCATGATGATGACTATAGGCTAACATGGTGATATATATATAATTTAGTTTAATTCAGTTTATTCTCACGTCTCTTCATGTCTGCACTTCATCTTCTAATTATTTTATGTCTGTAGAAAAAATTTAGTGAGATATTTCAGTCTGAACCAAAGTTGTGGCCTAGCCAATAGACATGCGCATTTTTTTGCAGCATATCATGTTGTGAACATTAATAAAGCTGCTGCCCAGCTGAGATGTCTGCCCACATCTGCATAGTTGGATAGTGCAGTATGATCTGGAGCAATCAAAATCTGTGAGCCAATAAATATTTTTAAATTTAAAGTTACTCAAGCCTGATGGAGAGGCTGGAGAGGGTCCAGGGATTCTGTCAGTTACAAAATACCAACACTGAAACAACAGGATGGCCAACATTTATCACAGCTCTAAGAAAAAGAGAACCTCACATTATGCATTAGCTCCGTCTCACCAGAGCAGAGGGACACACACAAAAAAAAGACTTTTCAGATACAAAGGACATTTGGCTTTGGATGCATCGTTTGAGTTCCTCAGACAAAACCATACATCTGCTGCTGTTCTATCTCAATCCTCCTTGCTTGGCCTGAAATTACATAGTTTCACTCGGAGAAACAAGTGATAATGAAAAAGATAAGAACTGTCATTGGAATTTCTCTTTGTTTCATTTTACAGGGCTACACAAAGTTCACATGATGTATGATGGTACACTGTCACCATCCTGTCGACACTCAGCATTGCTGAGTCACATTTCTTTGGCTCGGGGCTGTGCAGCTGACTCCTGGACAACTTTACAAACTGGGCCGCCTGGATAAAACTTCAGGCCAGCTGTGGTTTAAGGAATAAAAGAAAGCAATGGGGGAAAATAAGCGTTTTCATAGGAGTTATGTCTTATGTCATGAGTCTGTGTGAAGGTAGTGATGATTTCACATCATACCAGTTTATCTGGGCCCTGCTTTGTACATTCTCCATTTGAAACACATGACACATTTTTTGCAGATCTTTTTAATTTCAAATTACATTCTTATAATTGTAATATTTTATTTTGATATGGCAAACCATATGTTTTGTCATGTAAATGTTATAATGATAGCATGTTTTTGTAGGCCTGTGTTTATTTTGCTTGAGTTGAGTTGGAAGAGCTCATGTGATCACCCATGCTTGTTTGTTTGTCTGTTTGTCTCTAAGACATCTCAGAAAGTTCCAGATGGATTTTGATGACATTTTGTGTAGGGGTGCATCTGGGGCCGAGAAAGATTTGATTACATTCATGAGGTGATCCGAGTATGTATGTGGATGAATTCATCACTTTCCTCGACATTATGAGATTTGGCCTTTTCTCTCATTTTGGCATTATAATAATAATAACAGATTCTTTATTTCATGTAGGCTACAACAAATCAATTAACTCATTACTTTTGTTACAGCAGTCAACTACAATCTAATTTAAAAGCTATTAGAATTGATTGTCTTTTCACCAGAAGCATTTCACCAAGCATGTGTGCAACATGTGAGAGATGTGTTCTCTGCAGCTCACCCAGGAACCGGCAGTCTGGCCCTGAGCAGATAAAAAGAGCCCAGCTTTGTAATGAAATTCAGCTCAGTGTTGTTGACACCGCAATGAATTTCACCTTTGTGAAGCTTGTAATGCTAAAGTTTAGTGTTTGATTCATCTCAAAGGTATTACTTTAAGGTGCTGTTGTGCATTTATTACAAACAAAACCTGGTGGTGTCAACAGAGCATTTGAAGGACTATTGATTCAGATTGGATTACACTGCACAAATGTGGTTGTTCAAACCATGCATGTTAAAAAGAGTCCATGATAAGACCATAACAACACTGTTCTATAGAGCCTCTATTGAGTCTTCAGTCTCATTTTCTATTATCTGCTGTTGTTGTAACCTTGGTACTAAAGAGAAAAATGTCCTTCTTTAGAGTGAAAGTGGTTTGTATGATAGTGGGGGTGCAGTTCAGTGATTTAAGTCTCACATCCAACAAGCAGGAGGTTAATAAAGCAGGGACCACTCACTCAGAATGTGTCCCCTTCATGCAGAGCTCAAGCTGCACCCCTACTGCCATGAAAGGCAGGTACAAGAATTCCTTCATCCTTCAAGCTTTGAATGATGCTGATGATGATGATGATGATGATGATGATGATGATGATGATAATGCACTGATAATGATAATTATGCTTTTATAATGTGGAAGTGTAGAGTTTTATGGTTGCAGTCATTATTCTTATGTCCAGAACTGTAGAGATGAGTTCTGTTGATGGTGGTTTATATGACCAGGTGTGCACATAACTGGTGCGCAGGTGTGCATATAACTGGTGCGCAGGTGTGCATATAACTGGTGCGCAGGTGTGCATATAACTGGTGCGCAGGTGTGCATATAACTGGTGCGCAGGTGTGCATATAACTGGTGCGCAGGTGTGCATATAACTGGTGTGCAGGTGTGCATGCACAGTAAAAATAAATGATGCGTGGCATGTATGAGAACAATAAGTGCTTTTGCATACCACTATTGTGTACATTGTGTCTAACAATGAAGAGATTAATTGATTAATTAAGGTGTAAATCAAACGGCACAGGAAATAGTAAAGGGGCTTCTGCAACTCTTCCATGTATGTTTATGGTATGAGTGGAAGACAAAGTTGGTTTCAGTCTGCACACGGAGCTGCAGCCAGCGCTGGAGTTAACAACGGGGCCGTTCCCAAATTTCGTGCTGGTGATCAGGGATTCCCATGTACATATTCTGTGTCCCGCCAACATCACTGAAAACTGCACAAAGTCAGCTGATGGCATGGTCGCATTCTGCAAGACATTTACTCACTCCATTGTTAAGTTTTGTTAAGCTTTTATTTACAGAAAGAGGTGCAAAAAGAACAGAATCATTGTCTTTGTCTCATTAGGTCTGCAGATGGTCTGCATGGAGGCAAGACACTCTGCTGAGAATATGGAGGCTATTACCTACCATTCAGATTCAAGTGGCTACAAGTGATGACAGTGTCCTAAAACATGTCTGCTTCATGCAGAGCAAAAGGTGAGCAACAAGCAACATCTTCAGGTCCTCCTTTGAGAACCAGACCAGAAATATTATGTGCACCCCTGTTTATAATATTGTCAATGGTTATGATGCTGGGGGATCTTGACAAGATCTAATGCTCATATTATTCATCGGTCCTGAGGGGTTATGGTGGACCTTTAAAGTATTTACCACAGGAGCTTGTATTCTGTTTGTTTGTTTTGTTAGGGATCATGCCAAAGGCAAGAAGGACAAAAGTGTAAAAATGTCTTTAATAAAGTGAATTAATTAAATAACTAATGCTAAAAATGAAGCCAAACACAACATAGGACACTACAGAAGTAAGTAGAAGCTATAGATTAGAGCCGTAAACTCAAGAAGTCAGATAAGCAATAAGGAAATAAAGGCACTAATATAACTAAAGAGAATTAATATTTCAAATGACACACTAGGAGTTTATATACATGAGGATGAGTCCTATACAGACAAAGAGGGGAAACTTGATTTACAGTAACATTAAACATCTGACAAACTCAAAGATATCTGAACTAAACCAACCCATCAAGATTTATTTACAAAAGCACAAATCCTCCTCCAACAAATGATGTCAAAACCAAACAAAAATAACTTTTGAAAGATTTTCTAATCTAAACTTCCTCCTCTTCAATCTCTGCATTGGAATCTTCCACTTGCTGTGTGTTGGCCATCTTTTCCAGGCCTCAGGTGTTTTTTATTATATGTGGCATCGGTCCATCTCGGAGATTGATGGAGCACCACTGGGACGTCATATTCTTGGCACATGCTTCCTGGAATAGCTGCGTAGTCCTGGAAGAACAGTCTTTTTCTACAGTGGCTGCAGATGTAGTTGGACACATCTTTTGTTGAAGCAGCTCTTGCTTTGTGTCTGTCTCTCTTCTATGCTAGTTTTTTGGGGGGGGTTTCTTTTTTTTTGTTGTGCTGAGCTGGAATCATGTTAATTGAATGGAATAAAATGTGTCAAATGTGAACATAAAACTACATGTAGAGTTTTATTTCAAGAAATTCATGTAAAAATGTGACTAAACATAAATACTAAACCACATTTTGGACAAATCATAACTTGACTTGATTTGTCAGGTTTTGATTTGTCTGGAAGATTTTCTTCTTCTTTCATTTATCTGCTAAGTGCTACTAGCTGCTTTTTAAATCATCCGGTTGTGACGTCACACCCTGTCTCATCTTACCGCCTCTCCGGCTTGTGTACTTACAGAGTTGTTATTATTGCCATCACAGAGGCAGAACAACACACAACCTCCGTAACATCTTAGTAGCATTTATACACAGTCGCACGGCAGATTTAAGGCTGCAAATTGTTGTGTATTTGCCAAAATTTAAAATCCTAAATTCGGAAACATGAGAGTAATTATCTTGTTTTAAAAGTTATTTACTTGTTTTTAAAAAAAATGTTTTTATCCTTCCTATTTCTAGACTCGCCAACTTATTTTAAGATTATTACAGAAGCAAAACCTCCGTGGTGGAGATAATAAGTCAAGTGACAAATGATCATAAATACATGACTTCAGAAATATGGTTTACAATATCCTAATATAGTTCAGTAGATACGTCAGTCAGTTGGTCCCAGAAGAGTAAAACAAATCAACACATTTCTGCAATCACAGGAAACACTACTAAATCACTACATTCACATCTAATGCTGAAGTGACTCAGTCCCAATATTTTGCATTAAAGTGACACAAATCTGACTTTTTCAGGACTGTCTGATTACAAAGTTCTTCTTTTTTATTTCTGATTCGAGTCACTTTCATACGTGGTTCTAGATCTGATCTGTATCTAACGTGTGGTCGTGCGACATGAGTGCGAACATCAGATTGGAATTTTGTCTTTTTGAAGGTACTCTGAGCGACAAACGACCAAAGAGGAGAGACGACAACAAGGCAGATCATCAGCTGACGAGGTCGGCCATCCTCCACATCTAAAGTTCATTTGCTAGCAGTGTGTTTATATCAGTTTGAATGTCATGAGTTGTTTCACAAATATCACTTTTTGTTGTTGGTGGTGGTGCACATGACTCGTGTTAAATCATTGTGTGCATGCTTGTCATTTCAGATGGGTTCATGTAAGAACTAAATACAGGTCGCTTTTAATTATTAATGTCAAGATAACCAAGCAAAAAAATCACAACTGAACAGCGAGGCTTGTAGAATGAATGTAGCCTTTGAGTCAATCCCAGTTTGATTAATTTAGCTCAAAGTTATCACGTTATCACAAACGAGGTTATTAAATGCTGCGTTTGTTTTGCTATATTCAAACTGCATCCAGAATCCAGACTGAGAGGCTGAAAAAACAGATGCCTCAACGCTTAGAAAGCAGAGAGCTGGTAAGGGAGAGACAACGTCTGCTCTGTGTTTTACATTACAGCTTTAACGTAGTACGATGGAGGACACCAACAACTCTCTGCTGAGCTCTTTTATGTCCTGAGTAGGTGGAGTTCTTCCCCCCCCCCCTCATGTAAATCTGTGAGTGTGTGCCGCAGAAGACTTCAAACAGTGACACACCCTAAACCCATAACATGACCTCATTTTCCATTTTCTTTTGTCTGATGCACATTGAAATTCCTTCTGCAGAATAACATTGCGGTGGATTCACTGTCATGATTCTCCAGGCTGCTGCTTAAACAGTCTATTCCCTATTTTGTGAAGCTAAGGCTGCAGGTTTATAGTAACTTTATAGTTGCATCTTATTACAGAGGATAACGGTTGTAATTGTGGATTCTTTAGAAACAGACTGGTGACAGACATAAGAATCTGCTCTTGGAGTTACTCAGAGTTAATACTGAGGTGAGATACAGACACTGTGGGACAGTGGAATATTTCTCCAAAAGCATTAATCCGACTGATGCACAACACAGACCTTGGTTTATGTAAGACTTACGTAACTTAGTCGTTCACTTTCTGTTTTCAGATTGCAACAGGATATTTCATTTCATAAACAAACTGGGTATTAAACCTACATTTAACACTGACATTACCACTTAAAATACGATCTGCTAGAGCTTAATTTATGCTGGTCACAAGCCTGAATAATCATGTATGCAGTGGAAAAATGACTCCTCGGAGGTAGGTGATGGTCTTACGTCTGCCGTTTCCACTGGAAACATATGCACACATTCAGTGGAATTGTGGATTTAGTTAATTAGATCACACATGACATGTATTTGAAACATAAGATCGCAGTTATTCCTCGCTTGGAGCGATGCCTCTGAGACTATAGCAGCTTAAGCTTACTGGAAAACTCTATCATTCCATTTGAATGGCATTTCTTAGATCCACATAGTAGAATGTTCCTTTAAACACTACTGTATGTGTTCCACATCAGGCCCTTTATTTCTCCATCATCGGCATATATACAGTAAAAATCTAAGCAAATTATAGGTCTAAGCAGTAACAAAGCTTTTCGGCTCTTGTTACTCAACAGTTGAGCTTTGCATTTATTTTTATTTCCTTTGAACTAAACTGAACTTGTCATTTGATGCCAGTGGGTGGCTAAAAAACAGGTGGTCAGTATGTTAAAGAAAGCTCTGTGAACGCGCTTCTTGAACTCACCTTGTCATCTTTTAGCTGCTGCCTACACAGGCCAGGCATGTGCTTTATTTCTGGTATTGGATAATGACTTTAAAACTGTGTCACATAGTTTAATGAACATTATATTTTATTCTTAGATATGTTTCAATGGGGGAAAAGTGAGCAAAAGGCAGGTTTAGCTCTGCTTTAATGAGCTGATATTTCTAACAGTAAATTACTACTTCAGCCTACTTTTGTATTTGGCAATGTATTATAGGCAATAGTGGAAGAAGTATTCAGATACTTTACCTAAGTAAAAAATGGCAGTATTGTGAAAACACATAAGCCTTCAAAATGCTATTTAAACATTATTATCATCAGCAAGGTTTAGTGAAATAGCAGCAAAATAACCCAGATCAGGGTTATATCATTATAATTAACTACTGAATCAGTATTTTTTTTATTTAACTTTTATTTAACCAGGAAAAATGTCATTTTTTTCAAATGTCAGACAGCAGGAGAAAACTCCTTTTCTAATGTGTCACAGAGGCATCTGTCGTAGGTAATTTGCTTATGTGCATCGTGTGTTGTATTATTCAGCATTGTTTTCAAATATTTTGTTCACCTCATCTTTAAGCTTGTTAGAAACATCTTATAGTTCAATTCAATCAAATAATGTAATAAGCAGATTCAGAGAAAAGTCTTAAAAACACTTGAATCCACATTTCTTTGACGTATCACCAAATCATTTTAAGCTATTCTAAGCTAATTACAAGATTGTAGCATTGATTTGTTTCAATCAGCAGTGGAAGAAGTTCTGTGGTAGGAAAGTCTTGCACTGAATATCATAATCGTCATAATTTACAGTAAAAGCACCCATTGTGCAGAATGCACCATTTAAGATTAATACTATATATTATTTTAGTGGATTATAAGTGCATGCTAGCAGCTTTTTGCATCTGACAACGACAAAGGCTGATTTGAACTGATTATCTAACAGTAATCTATAATAATGGCATACGTCGTAGCCTACTTTACTTGATAAAGTTGTGCAACAATGATCTGAATCTGCAAAGTAAAAAGTAGCGCGTGATAAAGTGGATGCATTGATACCCTCTGATGTTTTAACAAGTATAAATAAATCAACAGCTGGACGTCTGACAAAAACACAAGAACAGAGAACATATGACTCCAACACTATTATTATTATTATTATTATTATTATTATTATTATTATTATATGTAGTGGAGTGAAAGCATAAAAGTGTAAAATGGAAACAGGCCTCATTACATACCTCATAATAAAGACAAGTGGGGTAATTGAGAGGATGTTTACATTCCAACACTGGTTTATAGTTTTTATATGAGGTCACTAGTGTATTTGTCAGTAGTGTGTAAAGCATTTTTAATCATCTCTGCCAGCTTGTCATGGTTACGTGAGTTAACATAAACTCGGTCTTTCCTGGTTTGAGAGAGGCTGGAACAGCGTTGGCCCCGCTGGCAGCCTCCTCCAGCCTCCTCCAGCCTGAATGCAGCCTGAATGCAGCCTGAATGCAGCCTTTTCAGAGGGGCTGTAATCTGAGAGCAGCGCAGAGGTAACCTATTATTAGCCAAAAAGCGGAGCGCGGCACTTGAGATGTCCAGATGTTGCGTTTGCGGCACCAGGAGAAGTCGGGCGCACAACAGTTTCCACGCTGAAGCAAACTTCCATCCATTTGTCCGCTGCTCACTAACAGCCATGGAGGCTGCCAGGCTCGACTGAGGAGAAACACGCGGTGCTGTTTAAAACTGTTTCCCGTCACTTTTATCACTTTTATCTGTTCGGACAAAGACGATTTTAAGGAGGACGTGAGCGCTAAGCCGCAACTAACTGCGCAGTTTGTGTGTCAAAAACGTGTTTGAAATGTTTTGGTCTGCGCCGGGTTGGAATTAAATAGTCACACTTTATCTGAGATACGTTTTTGAATTATTCCTGAGTGTGTTTTCGGAGAAGTGGGGCATCATGACTTTCCTTCACTTGCTCCTGTGTGCCGGGATGTTATCACTGCGGCTGTGTGGAGCTTATTACAGCGGACCGTTGCAGCCGGAGATGTCGAACGGCACTTTTCATCATTATTTCGTCCCGGACGGGGACTACGAGGAGAACGACGACCCGGAAAAATGCCAGATGCTTTTCAAAATGACGGACGAGCGAAAGTGCGGTCTCGACGAGGACCAGGACAGCGTCATACGTGATGATTTCACCATCATCAAGAGGCAGATTGAGGACTCGGCCAGGGTGCTGGAGGGGATCGGGAAAAGTATCTCCTACGACCTGGACGGAGAGGACAGCTACGGGAAATATTTGCGGAGGGAGACGACTCAGATCACCGAGGCGTTTTCGAATTCGGAGAAATCCCTGCTGGAGCTCGAGGTGAAATTCAAACAGAGCCAGGAGACGGAGCTCAAGGAGGAGCACCGGCTCAATGACGACTTTCTCAACATGATAGTCCACACGCGGGACCTCATGAAGGAGACGCTGGACATTTCTCTGGGACTGAAGGACAAACACGAGCTGCTGTCTCTGATCATCCGCAGCCACGGCACGAGACTCAGCAGACTGAAGAACGAATACATGAAGTTCTGAGGACAACCAGTGCCTACATCTCATTACAGCTCTGTTTCTATGGTGGAGTGTGACCATTAGGCAAAAAGCATTGAGCAGTCATATATCAGGGATGAAACAAATAAAACATGTTTTCTTGTTTTGCTCTAGAGTAGTGGTTTCCAACTTGGGGGGTCGGGACCCCTCCGGTGGGTCAAAAGATCATGTGTAAGGTCATCAGATGATTAATGAGATAGGAAAGAACTTTTCTCTCATCTTTGTTGTTTTTTTTAAATTTTAAATACTCTGCGGTTCAGTTTGCTGTAGGAAAGCTAAAAAAAAAAAGTTAGGAAAAATCAAATGAAACAATCTCAGCAATCTGAAAGTCACAGTTGCTCACTGCTCCCAACTCAAAGCCATGCAAGATAATTATTTCTTATATGTCTCCAAAAAATTTTTTTTTTTTTTTTTTAAGCAGTCAAAGAGGGCAACCATCCTGAGGCCCCAGGGGCCCCAAAGGCCTCACATTCACTGTGTCATCAGTCTTGGTAATGATCTAATCTCATGGCCCCTTTGTAGAGGAGTCCTGGGTGAGTACGTACTAATAAAATGTCTGGTTCTGAACTTTTAAAAGGTCTGTTGGACTTTTTATAGAAAGATCACAGTGAGAGGGCAATGAGGAAAATATCTTCTTTCACACGACAGATGCAACTTACTATGACAATATTGAATGCAAACTAAATACCTAAAATAAAACATAATTTTGATGCCATAGAATATATAAAAATCTAGTATATCAAATATTGCCTTAAAGTGCTCCTGCTCAGTGATTTGCAATTTCACCTAAAGATATTAAAGAAATGGCCACCGCTGTATAAAAGATGGTAAAACCTCCAGACAAATATATCATCTGACGGTGTGAACTGTCATCTTGACCCCATAATGGTTACATCACTAATTGCATTGAATTTACCTGTAAACACAGGTTCGTGCAGGTGAGTATGTGTGTGGATGTGTGTAAACTATGTGGCCTCCAACATGAGTCAGCCAATTAAAAAAAGTGAGAACAGGAAGTATCAGTCTGCTGTCATCATATGAAGGCTTTTCCATAAAACAGAATGAGGAGTCAGTTTTGCAGAGATTTAGCAGATTCACTTGAGGATTAAGTAAAAACATTTGGACATGTTGACGGCTTGTGTGTCAACATGCATGTTCACTAGTGAATAATATGCGTTTGGTTTGATTTTAGACCCCGAAAGATGAATAAAGAAGTTTTAGGAAACCCTTCGTAAAGCAGTGAATCGATTTACACGATGGACCTCATATGAAAGCCTGGTTAAAAGCTCCTATAGCATGAGCAACATTATGGGTGCTCTTCTCTGACACCCCAGATGAATGTTTCTAAGAATATCAAACAATGTTTACATATGAACACCTATCTGTTGTATTTTTACCTCCACCAAAGGGGTTAGTTTGCTTTGTAGGCTAGCACACTTTGCACAATTCTTTTCATTTCTGGTGCTAAAGGTTGTGACATGGTTTGTGATGTAAAGCCTTGACTGTGCCGTTTTGCACAGGCAGTATAATCTTGGAAAATGTACAGAATATTATATAAGTAAATACTGTGAGTACCAATATCTTTATTACAGAACACTTAAATATGTATTCTTTGTTTATATAAAGTTTTGTAATAGAGAAGCATATATATATATATTCTTGTTTACCTTTAAGATATGTGGTGAGATGTAATACTTTGATGGATAAGACTGCAGGCAGCACTCATGGACTTCAATGTCAAGCATTAATCTGTGTGACACATTCTTATCAGACTGTGTTCTGTCCTCAAATAAAGAGTTTTTGTTTGAAATACAGTGCTGTTGCAAGAATGTCCTTTTATCGCTGAAATGATCAATATCATGAAATGCGTAAGAATTGCAAATTGAGTCACAACATTCATCCTTTCCGCATTTATTGGCCTCTCCTATAGCTAAGAATGTAAAGGTGAGATTAAACCACTTCTCATGTTAAGGAAAGTTCCATTTAATGGTGCAGATAGCAGACGATTCATGAAAATTATGATGAAAGAATGACCTTTGGATTGGTTGTTGTCCAGAGTTAATTGATCAAATCTGCCTGATTTGCCTTTTGAAGGATGGCTGCCAAAAAGTTTTTTTTCATAGTTATGTGTGTAATTGAATGATCTCAGTGTCGATAACCCATGCCAGAATATTCTTCTTCATGAGTCTTATACTGGAATAATATCTGTAGTGATGCAATATGGCATTTGTAAAAGAACAGTGCGAATAAGCGGTTCCAGAAAATGGTTGGATCGATGCTGCTTGCATGTTTGCATTTCCAACCTTTCTTACGAGAACACTTGGTCAGTTGTAAGCAGCTGAATGCACGTCTCACGTCTCTCACGTCAGCCAGACTGCTTGTCTGGCCTGGAGGTGGTGGCCTGGCCCCAGATGATCCCAGCCTGAGTAGCAGCATGCTTGACCTGTTCTCTGAGGGTCTGTAATAATGAAACTGAGTTGTACAGCCTCTGCTTGGGGGCAAGGAGTTCCCATCTTCACTTAAGCTGTCATCCATGAGGACATCCGATCCCTCCACCTGTTGCGGGTCAAGATCTGTAATTGATGTTGGATGCTGGTTTAGATTAGTGCAGGATTTGAAACCTCATGTTCTGACTCAACCATTCAGTACTCGTCATGTTACCACAAAATCAGACACCACATCTCATCCACTTGAGTGCATGACAGAATTGTATTCTACTGGCTTTCGCAGGCCCCTAGTGCCTGATGGAATCCATTACACACTGGCTCTTAGGCTACAGCCAAGCCACATGTTCTGAAGACCAATACCATGTAAGGATGAGAGTACAGATGTTGCAAATACAAAGATGTCCTTCTCATTTGCCTTAATTGTGAAGGACTTGCTACCGTCTGTTGCATCCCTGGCATCTACAATCATTCGAGTGTCAGCTTCTTCATGAAAGTATGGAGACACAGCATCCAGAGCCTTCCTCGTGTTGCTAATGGCGTCTTTGCCTGTTTGACAGTGAGTATGCTTTCACACGTCTTGTCTGCAAGGAAGTGAATTCAGCTCAGTCTTGCTGCTGTCATCTTAAAGGAAGCTTCTTCAGTTATTTGTGGCCTTAATGGTTCCTTTCACTCCACTCCTCATCCCTTGACCCCTATTCAACTGGGCTTCAGATTTCAAACTTCTTGTACACCTCAAACAACTAGCGGTGGGTAATTTTGGATCATAATTGATGTTGAGGGTGTGCACAATCTACTTTCAGGATAATGGCAGATATCACAATATTTAATGTCCTCTTATTTCTGTTTCCAAGAGTCACATAACATTGACTAGCAGATCTGCGCTACGTGAACATACCTGTAGCCAATGGTGGTTATGTTGATTGGAAGAATTACTTCACATGGCTCCTTGAGTAATGCATTGTAAATAATGTTAGGTCCATAGCAGATAGGAGGCTTGTGCTGAAAAAGAAATGCTTTTAATGTTGTAGTGTATTTTAATGGTGAAAATGGAGGAATTCTTATGTTATTTCAAGTCTGACTGGACTTGAAAGACTTTTCAAATTGGAGATAAAAGACTGCTAATTAGATTGGGGATTAAATTATTGCGATTAAATAAATTGTAGTAATACTTTTTGGCCATGTCAACTACCTTTAATGTCGACCCTTTTATACTTGGCACCATAGGATTCCACCTTCGGTTGATGTCTCTCGCAAAGTCATCAAATGTCTTTGAGGTGCATGGAAGTAAACCATGATCTACTGAATCATCTGATGACTATGTCAGCTTTTTCAGTGCGCTGTAGCTTAGGACAGCACTTGCCTCTGTCACTGAGGGATGCAGGAGACGACTGATTCTCATGCTTGAAGAGCACAGCTTGCTGTGAGACTTTGTTTTTAAAGAAAAAGAATGTGTTCTTCTTGATTGGATTATAGAATTAACATCCTTCCTGTAGCCCAGTCATTGGTGAACAAAAGCAGCTGGTGATATGTCTCAACTATTACAGCATGAGCTGCATTTCTAACACCAGTGGGTCAGCTCACTACTCTTGCAACATGACAGAGAACACTTCAACCTTCTCAAAAGAAAGATCTCTGGGCACAGTTGTCATGATGTGTGTTGGCATTGGTTTAATCTTGGACATCTGACCCAGCCTCATAGCCAACTACTAGATGACTGCCTTCTGGACCAGCTACCGTCCACCTATGAAGTCCTACTGAGTCCTCTGTCAATCCAAAGGCTCCATCTTCACCTTTGACAACTGCATTATTTTTTGCTCCTGGCTTGATCAATCGCCAGCAGGGAGAATTTGCCTCTAAACTTGTGAACAACATAGAGAATGGCCACCATGCTGGAATTCTAAACGACCCACTGTGCAGATTAGATCAGACACCTCTGGAGAATAACACTAAATTTCACGATTGTATCATCATTTGCAAAATTCTTGTCAAATACTGATGCTGCACTAATTGAGTTGCATCCAGCAGGTCCCCAGTTTTACTCCACTGTGTGGAGGTAGCCTTATAATCAATACCACTGCTGTATTGCCACGTGTTTGTAAGTTACAAAGATCCTCTCCATGTTTTGTCTGCAAGCTCTTTACAAGCTCTTGAACTTTGCTGTTAATTACACATGTAGGTGCCACCTTTGAAGGAAGAGTCTGGTTGTTGGTATTTATGAGGAAGAGAGGTTAAGGACGTTGTGTTGATGGTATTTTGAGTGGGGCAGTCAGCCTTACGAACAACTTGTTTCCTCTGGTGTTCTGCTCTGATCTGCTGAAAACAAAGTTTTTTGTAATAGTTCAGGTTGTTATGGGGCCCATAAAGCTGCATAAGGGGAATTTATTTTTATATTGTGTGCACAAGCTATTATCTTATAATTATCTTTGGTGCACTAGTTATTATCTTATAATTAACTTTGGTGCACTAGTTATTATCTTATAATTATGTGCAGATAAGTTATATCTTATAATTATCTTTGGTGCACTAGTTATCATCTTATAATTATGTGCAGATAAGTTATTATCTTGTGGGGATAAGATAATATTTTTGTGAATAAATTAATGATCATCAGCGTCTTTTCAGATGAATGAAGCCATGATTTATTGGGAAGTACTGGTCTCCGTAAATGATGGCTGAAAAAACACTGAGGAACGATCAGTAATTGTGCTCACAAAAACATTATCCTGTTCCCACAAGATAATATCTTGTGCACACAAGTTTAAAACATTTTCCCATATGGGACTTTATAGAATAAGTTGTACATCGTACACATCGTAATTCCTTTGACTCAAAGTTTCAAAATCTCTACTCAACGTTTTCCACAACCTATGGAGCTCCTAAACCTTTAGTCTACACTGTATGTTTCCATGAGAGGAGGAAACCCTTTGTTTTATAGGTTAACAGATTATTGGCATCATCATGAGACTCAATCTGTCATGATCTGATCCCAGTTTTTGGTTCCTCTTATTTTGAAAGGTTCATTTCATAATTTTGTGCCACTGTTTCCCATTTTACTTTGTAAGCTTTATTCCATGCCATGTGTTTTGCTTTCACTTCCTATTGTCTTTTCTTGTGATCTGTTTTGACCTTTTGTTTCCCCTGACTCGTTTTTAGTCTTCTTTTTTGTAGTTCTGGTTTGTTTCCTCTCGCTCTGTGTCTTTTTTAAGCCCTGTCTCATGTCAGTTTATCATTGTATCCTCCTTGTATCTTCCCCTTTAATATTTCCCCTCCAGTGTGTTATTGTCTGATTGTCTCCACCTGTTGCTGATTGTCTCCTCCTCTCTGTGTCACCTGTATGTCATTTCCTCTTTATCCCTGTGTATTTAGTCTGTGTGAATCACTCTATTAGTTGCCAGTTTGTTGTTGATGTCTTCACATGTTCCAGCTGTTCTTTTAGTGTTCCTAGTGTATTCTGTAAGTTTTCATGTGTTTTTGACTTTTGCCTGTTCCATAGATTGTGTTTCTGCCTGTCATGCTTTTTGAACCGTGATTGTTTATTGATTGGTTTATTAAATCTTTGAACTGCACTCTGCCACCTGTGTTGTCTGCATTTGGGTCCAGTATTTTGTTCAACACTATCTATCCTCAGTGGGAAACTTGCTCTACATTGTCTTTTATGTTGCAATATTTGTGATATCATGCCCAGTATTGCAAAATAATAACAACCTTGTTCGATGCTGTGTTAATAATTACAGAAAGAAGACTTTATAATCTCATCTCTGGAGTGAGGACTGTGCCGGGTACTGGTCATTCACACAGAACCTGCAAGGGACTTGCATAGGAAGTATTCAACTCAAAGAGGTATGAATGAACAGAAAAAAACTCATCTCTTACTCTTTTTATTGACTAATATGTTGATGGGTTTCTTAATTTATTGAGCCATAATTTGGTCTATAAAATGTCAGAAATATTTTTAAAATGTTGAATACAATTTGTTTTATCCATTCATTAATCCAAAACATAAATATTCAATTTACTGTAATATATGAGAAAGCAAAGCAGCAAATTGACACATTTTTGAAGCAGGAACAAAAAACAAAAATAATCATCAGTTTAAATAATCTTAATTTGCTGTAGTTGAAATTGAAGAGTCTTGTTTCTGTGAATCTGTGAACTCAGTTGTAGTCAAGACTGCCCATACATTACTGAGGACAGGCTGTGTACTCAGCCCTCTGCTGTTCACACTTATGACACATGACTGTGAATCCAAATACGAGGGGAACCTGATCATAAAGAGTGCACATGATACCACAGCAGTGGGACTCATTGACGGTAGTGATGGTGGGCTGGTGCAGGGACAACAACCTGGTGCTCAACGTGGACAAAACGAAGGAGATGATCATTGACTTTCGGAGGACCCGACCTGAGCCCACACCCCTCAGCATCAGTGGTGGTACTGTGGAGAGAGTGGACAGCATCAAGCTCCTCGGCGTGCAGATCTCTGATGATCTCACCTGGGCGAAGAACACCACATCTGTCGTGAAACGGGCCCAGCAGAGACTGCACTTTCTGAGGAAACTAAAACAAGCATCTCTCCCCACCAGCACCCTCACCATGTTCTACAGAGGGGTGGTAGAGAGCGTTCTGACATATTGCATCTCAGCTTGGTACTGCTGCTGCAACATGGTAGACAAAGAAAGCCCCACAGGGCAGTGAGGGGAGCTGAGAGGGTCATTGGAGCCTCATTTGCACTGCAGCATCAGGTACATCAGAAGCATCAACATTGGGAAAGGAACCCTCATGGGCTTATTTTCCTTCCTTGTCCCATTTTATTTTATTTTCTTGTACAAGGACACTTTCAGTGCTCTTTTCCCAGCATTAAAATAGTTATGCAGCTGGCCTACGCGGTAACCTGATGCACTTTGGATTCTGGGGAATCCATGCGTCATATAATAAGTTGCATTGCATCAGGAGCACTCTGACAAGTTATGCTGCCATGTCAGAAAATGCTACTTGAAATGACAGAACACAGACCCATTTCAGGCACTGCATCCAACACACAATAAAGCAATGAACTGGAAGATAGTGCTGTTCCACATAATTTAAGAGGCAGTATGGTGTACATGGACTTAGAGGTAGAGTTAAATTTCCATGCATGTATGGGTCACTCTAAACCACATAATTTCTTTTTGGTGGGTGAATAAAAATAGGCTACAAATACAGATTTTCAACTGGATTATGCAAACTGGATATTCTGCTTCTTCACTTGAAGAACTAGAAAGCACTCAGATACATATCACAGATGGAACTTCTTTGCGTTCACAAACATATGAAATCCATTTGATTGACTGTCTTCTACCCCTCACCGATACCATACTGTGACCTAAATCATACTGACCCCCTCACACATAAATCTGGATTATGATCCAGCTGCTCCTGAGTTGTCCGTGCCATGATTGGCATTTTATTATGGCACATGATATTGTGAAAAAAGCTCCAATGTTGCAATGTTACACAAAGTGAAAAAGTGATCCAGAATCCTCATCTGAACCCAGATCTGCCTCAAAATTAAACCAACATGTCCAGGGTCCACGATGCACGCCAAACCATGTTTTCATCAAAATCTGTTGCCAATTTCCCGAGATATCCTGTGGACAAACATGGGAGTGCACATAAATCCACCTCTCATTGGCGGACGCAGTCCCGTTGCGCTCTTTCATCACAGGACTAGAAACTGGGGTCATATTTAAATGTTATGGATACATATTGTCCGTTTAGTTTCCCTGTGAACCTACTTTCTGTTACATTGACAACGACTGAGACGCCTGGCTGTGAACAGCTAACTGAAGTAGAGGAGCTGGTCAACAAAGTAGGTCACATCTTATACATTTCGTTTTACTTAAACTTTACAACAAACGGGCAAAGAAGTTGTGAGAGACGGCCGGCTGTTTTTTCTTTTTTCTTCCTCTGGTTGTATAGAAATTGAAGGTGGCTGAGGAAGACGTGTATCGCTACGCGAAGAGCTACTTGTTTATGTTCACTAGCTAGCAAACAACCAAGTTAGCCCCGAGGCTACTAGCTAAACCTGTTTTAGCAGCTAACGGGTTTCATTCATAGCCCGGACAGTGAACTCAGGTCACACTCTTTTATTATTTCTTTCTCGCTGTTTGGGTGTATTTGGGTGTGTTTGTGTATTAATTAAACTCAAATGCAACAGATAGTAGTGATAACACAGTTTGCATAACTGTTAGTAGATTGAAAAAACACTCGAATTAGTTATAGTACTCGCTCTCAAACTTATGCTAACAAGCTAGTGAGCGCACACACACTTAGACGAAGAGGGAAAAGGCTAAGCTAAACTATTATTGGATTGAAACGTCTACAATGACCATAGAGGAGCACAAGCAGGCAGTCAGACTGTCAACATCAGATACACAGCATCGACCAGGGCCGCGGCTAGATAGAAAGTTGCACTGGGGCACAGACCCCCATTACTCAAATCACGTATTTTTTCTTGAATGCCTGCTGCCTGTATGAAATGTGCTATAAAATGAATTATTCTTAGTTCACATAAAATCAACAATCTGGTCACTAAAACTGTAAGTCGGCCATTTATATGGACAAACAGGACATCTGTAGTTGGCATGAAATTATGAAATGGTGAGATTTATAGGTTTAGTTGAGCCTCAAACATAAACTCGAGACTAGAATTAACAGAATTAATTATGGTTTGCAAAGATGTTAGTTATTCCTAGGACTATATGATTAAACCCCTTGGTGTAGTTACCCTATCCTGATGGCATCTTGGCTTGTGGGAGACTTGTGGGTGACGGTGGAGCCGGTTGTGTAGGAGTGGGGCCAGGGGATGAGGGCCTGGTTGTAGTTGGTTTCTTCCTCTGGATGCGTTGAGGTCTTCAGGAGGTGCCCAACCTTCACCGAGTGTTTTGGCCTTTATTCTTAACGCTCTCTGGTTGGCAGGCCGGCAGCGGTGGCCAGGTCTCTGCCCCTCTTATCCCAGTCTGCAGGCTTTAAATGTTTACAGTAACCAACCTGATAAAAGTGATAGGAGCAAATCCCTGTGTGTTTTTATTGCCTTGAAGTTTTTCTTCATGATTTTCCCCAGCCAGGCAGTCCTCTGCAGTGTCAGGTTGGACGTTCTTGCATCACGATTATTGATTGTGACCTTTAACCTATTTGAACACATTGCTTTGACAAGGTAGATTACCAAAAATGTTTTTTATATTTCTGGTATTACTGATCTAAATTAATCCACTGCCAAGTAAAACAAGTTTTTAGGCTTGAATATGAAATTTTACCGGGGTTAAGCATATCAATTTGGGGCGATGTGCTCCAGTAAAATGAGTCTAGCAACCCTGATATCTACTAATTGACATTATTGTTGGGATTCAGACCTGCATTGTGTAATTTTCTGTCAATCAACAGCAAATTTTTAATAATTGCTTGGACTGATGGTTGGACACAACAGAATATTTGGTGACATCACTTTGCTCTCAGGAAATTGCATCAGAAATTGAAACGGCATTGAATTATTGGCTCATTGGCTCATGATTCTCATTTTAATGATATAACATTGAGACAATTTGTTTTTAGACATTTTTTTATTCCAGGTTGTTTTGAGACTCTTAATGTTGGTAACTTGATAAATTGGATTAATATCCACTGCTAGTTGTAAAACATGCAAACCTAAAGACTTTATTTCTTCTGTCTCTTTAAATACAGAGACATAGTTGCCTGGACGGAACCATTCAAAAATGTGGATGAGTACATTCTCACGTTTGGCCCTGCCAGCCCTGCAGAGGAGCACCTCTACCGTGGCCTTTCAGGCTCTGAGGGCTTGTCGTAGACCAGGACAGGCTGCAGGTCCTCTGCGCTCTTTTCTTCCTTCAGTGCAGATTCGTGGGCAGCAAACGATGGAGTCGGCTTCTGTCCCTCTGGCTCGCCACTCAGTGAGGCAGGTCCAGGCTCTGCATGAGGACAGGATGATCGAGGTGGAGTGGGAGGATGGAAGCCACAGTTTGTACCCTTTCACCTGGCTGAGAGACAACTGCCAGTGTCCACTGTGTTTCCTGCACTCGGCTCAGGCCCGGAAAGTGTTGATGTCCGATGTTGATGTCAACATAGGAGTTGACGTTGTGGAGGTCACCGATGACAACAAGGTAAGTTGTTGTCATTATCTAGACGAGTCCCCTGTCTAAGGTCGGTGGTTCGATTCCCCGGCCCCAGGAAGTCTGCGTGTAGAGGTGTCCTCTGCCTTGTCTTGGCAGAAGAACCCGTTCAGTCCTCCATAGGAACCTTTGGTGGACTGAATCCATTTGGTACCTGGATGTAGCAGTAAAAACAGATTGCTGACAACACAGTGCTGCCAAGCTACCACCTGCCATAGTTTTTATTGATAAAATCAAATGGAATAAGTTTCCTGCATTCCTTGAAGGTTGAATCAGAAGCAACTGAATTTCTGTTTTTGTTTCCTATACCAATATTGTTTTTAAGTACATCAACAGTGGTTTCATGCTTGCCTCTGAGATAAGATGATTTATCGACGAAAAGATGCCAGCAGATGGTAAACAGAATGTAAATCTTTCTCAGATACATGAACCAAACAGGCGTCTTCACAGCTTAACCTTCAAGCAGTGAACAAATTCTCTTTATTGAAACAAGACAAATATACTTAGAATCATGTGTTTAAAAAACAAACCCAAAAAAACACAGAATACGCACAAAATATTTTTAACCACATCATTTCCTGTCAATGAAGAAGACTGTCGCTGTTTTCTTGAAAGAAAGGCAGCATGCTTTCGTATGATGCCTCATCAGAACAAAGTGTCAAGAGTTGGAAACATGTTGGGGAAAAGCTACAATACTTTGGTCAGTTGGGATCAACAATCTTTCTCTCTCTCCACAGGTGTCCATCCTGTGGCCCGACCAGCACACCAGTGTTTTCCATCCAGACTGGCTGAAGAAACGCTGCTTCTCTCCTACTGCCAGACAAGCCTTGCAAGAAGAGCTTTTCCTTAAAGGTGAGTCTAGATGTTCTGTTTTACATTTGAATCGTTAAGATTCACCTGCAGATTTTCCATGTAATGAAAGTGGTTTTAGAGAGTCAGACCACCAACACTATGTTTGCACAGCTCCTGTAAAGTGCTCTACAGTTGTTGTTTTTTGTCCCATAGAAATAAAGTCGGTTGCGATTTTATTTCATACACCTAGCTAAAACTAATGTAGTCTAACACAGCAGCCCGTCAGTAATTCCTACCTGCAGGAGCAGTTTGGGTTTTGTTGATACCGTTTGAGAGAAGTTTTGATTCATTTTGCAGGATGTTGTTTGTGGCACTCTTATAATGTTTTGCGTTACACTCACAGCTGTTTCTGCTACATTGCTCACCTCATTTAAATCAGCACTTCTTTTTCGGTCACAACACCCTTTCAAAGTATGCAAAAGCTTGAGTCATACCAGTCTGACATGTACTTAGATACGTACATTCTGCATCCCACACACACAATTAGTGGTTATTGAGATGATACGTGGGAAACCTGAGTCTGGTGGATACACACAACCGCTCTGTTCTGGCAGGGGGGGGGTGCATGAGAGGCAAACATGGAGCTCCTGGTCCACAGGAAATACGTCGTCAAGAATGGTAGCAGAATTTCAGTGGTGCTCCTTGAAACTCCTCCTCCTCCAGTGATATCCTAACCTGTCCAAAGACGTGTCTTTAAATCTTATTTTTAACGTAGGATTGATCTGCATTTTCATTTAAAGATTCCTTCTTTGAATTTTAGTTAATTGTATGATGTCGGCAACATCAAAATATTTCTTCGTGGCAACCAGATGGCACCACAGGGTGCCAAAGCACCCTGGTTGAGAAAGGCAGGCCTACATCACAAACACCTCCTTCTATGTTTCAGTTAAACAGCAACACAAACTACACCTTCCAAAATGATCATACGGTTGAATCAACACTTGTCTGTATCGGTTTCTACTAAACAAGTGTTCATTTTAGCAAAACTTTTGAATGAAGTGTTCGTTTTAGCCACTTTCTGAAAATTGTGTTTTGTTTAGTTACATTTTAGTCTTTGTGTTTTAGTCAGGATTCAGTTGGTGGAACTCAGTTTAATTTTATTCTGCTTTCAGTTAGACATTCATCATAGTGTTCAGTCATTGACACTCAGCATTTATTACTGACTTACTTCTTACATATCATTAAAAAATGAATGTCTGTTTGCACACGCCCTACATCATCTCTCTTTTCCTCAACCCCACACACACAGCTACACATCTGTGCTCACACCACGTTTCCCCATCCCTCTTCTTTATGTCTTTCTCCCCCCCTCCCGTATCTGCTGCTGCTTTGGATTTTTCCATTTGCGATTCCATCGTCACAATAGTGGGTGAGCTGCATGCGGAGGAGGCTTGTTTTTTAATGTCGAAACCAATGAAACCAATGGGGGAACTGAATGACATCACTTCAACCAGGTGCTCTTACAAGCTTAAAACAACAGCACAAGCAGGCCGACATTAAACAGGATGAGTCGCACCAAACCAGTACTTTTACTGGAGGGATGTTTTATTTCCAGAGCACATGTCAGGAGATGAGTGGGCTTAGAACAAGGGAAGCTTGTCCGCTAGTCATTTAATCATGGATGATGCTGTTCTCTGGGACAGATGAAAAAGATAAATATGACAAAATAATTTAAAAAATAATTTAAAAAAATGGCTCCATAAATGCAAAATCAGTAGGACCTCCAGAATAATGATGCTTTTATGTGAAACCCTGATGTATTGCAGGTCTGTTGTAGTAAACTGCTTTAGCTCATGGTGCACATAAGTAAGTGTAATGTGTGTCAGGGGCTTTTCTGTGGAACTTTCTGTTTTCTTTGTGATATCCCTGACAACTAGAATGTAGTCATCTCCTCTCAGATGTGTTCACCATGAGTATGCACACATGACGGCAGCCGTGTGGAGCTGAGGTCCGACCTGTTTCTTGACATGAATAACAAACCAGCAGGCCCCAGTGAAGCTCAGCATGGATGACAGTTTCCATTCTGTGACCACATAACCGCTGTGAGCGCCATAGTTCACATCGTCATTAATACTTAAAAGTACATCTTCATATCTTTAGACCCTGTATTGAATCCAAACAGCCCTTTTTAAATTCTCACTTCCAGATTTCACACTTGATTTTTCACTGCAGAAACGTGATGAAATGGTCTTTGTCACCCAATTTTAACATTTATCGTAAATATCAACGAGGTAACAAATTTACTGTAATTTATTGCAAAATACTCGAGTATCTAATTTTGATATTTCTCAACCTTTGTAACCACATTGAAGTGTGTAATTGTGTGCTTTCCTGCATGTTTTAAAGTCAAACTAAAAATGAAAAAACAAAAACAAAGTCTTCTCTAAAGACTGTGGAAAGAGAAGCGTGTCTGAATAGATTCTCACCCATCCAGGTCACGGTCATCCTAAGGGCTTAAATAGGAATCAGCTAGACTTCTTGGTTTTGAAGACATTTCACTTCTCATCCAAGAGGCTTGTTTTGAAGAAGTTTCACCTCTCATGGACGAGGCTTCTTGGATGACGTCCTCAAAACCAGAAAGAAATCCAGTTGCCTTCTATTTAAGCCCGTGGGACTGGAGTCATTTCTAGAGTACATTTTTACAGTGGCCTAATACACTTAACAGTCTTGCCAGACAGCAGAGGAGGAGAGGGTTGAGCTGTGGAACAAGGTAGTGGTGTTTTCAGTGGAGTTGGGGGTGGGGGGATGGGGGGGTGGACTGTAGTAGTGCAGACACACGTGGTCCTGAAGGACCCACAGGACTGAGCAGCTCCTGCTTGGTTCCAAACTCATGAAGGTTCTGCTTGTGTTGCAGAACTGCTCCCTTTCTTATTGGAGTGTAAAAAGATCCCCCTCATAATGGTTGACAGACAGTTTGTTTTCTTTTTTTTTTAGTGTTGATTCCTCTCAGCTGTTCTCAGAGTCACAGAGCTCTCCAGGAAGAAGAGGCTGCTAGGTTCATACACCAAAAAGCAACACAACAATGACTATGCTATACACATAGCATAGAGAAATACTGGAAACATTCTCTAAAGATGGATGATGAACAGTGTCCACCTTCAAGGAATTTCCTCAAATCCTCATGTTTACATTGTCCACATGTTCAAATTTCTGTTTCCTTTTTTTAATTTTTTTTATACATAAAATCTAGAACTTACAAGCCCAAAGAAGCCTATTAAAGTTTTTTCAGCAGTGAAGGTTTACTGCACACAGGACACTATTAGGTCAATATGAAAAGTGGAGCCCTGGGGATATTATTCAGAGTGTTCTGTACCTCCTGCTTTATGTCCTCACTCGTGTGTTTTTTTTCTTCTGCTTTCACCGTTTCTATGGAGTTGTACAAATCTCACACTAAGTAATGTAGCAGCAGCTTATTATTGCAGGGAGACAAGGAGCTGGTGCTATTCAAGGGTATCTATTTACATGATCAAAAAGCTTTGTAAGTGTTTATTATACAGGCTCAAATAAGGAGTCAAACTCTGAACGCGCTGAATTTATGTTTCTTAAATGTTTCAAATGTTCCGGCAAGTTCAAGTTCAATCAACTTCCCATTGATTTAGTGAGTGAATTCCAATTTTCCCATTAGTCTGAGACGGTAACATTTTCTTTTCGATGACTCCATGCATCATAAGGGTTCTGTCAGTTCCTCAGGCAGGCCTGTGTTTTCACATGTCTAGAGTAGAATATTGGATTCACATGTGATTTTTATGCCCCTGCCAAAAGGGGGCATATAGGATTATGGGATATGGTCCGTCCACAGATGGACAGAATTCAATGACGTTTCACACATGCTTTGTTGAGGCCCTTAAGGTGTGCATCTCATAATTGGTTTCTTAAATGTGCTTTTTTTTTTCTTTTCTTTTTTTTACATTTTTAGGCACATTTGAATTTCCATGTCAGTTTGCAGCTGACCTGATGTCTTTCCACTGATTGAAGTTTTTCCAGTAGCAGGAGCATCTCTGTCCTCTGACACAAAGTTTAATTTTTCTTGCACTCTTTCCTCGCTACTCCAGCCGAATGTGAACAAACAGAGTTCATCAGTACGAGAAACAGCTTAAGGCTGTGAACCTTTCTGAAAGGCTGATGTCTGTTTAAATGCAAGCCTCATTCAGAACCCCTTCTGCCTCTTGCCATATGGAAAACTGTTTTAGAGTGAGGGTCAAGAAAAGATCTGCATGTTCTTAGAAAAAAAAAAAAACACAAGCTCACCATTGTCAGTATTTCCTTCCTTGGGAACGAAACAAATCCCAGAGCCTGAAGGTATGTGTAACCAGAATTTTAAACACATACTGCCTGGTCTCTGAGCCCTGACAGACCTTTTATAACGACATCTCTAAAATCACAATATAATTGTTAGTACGCTATATTTCAGTTTTTGACTGTGTCATTTTCTGTCACGTTTGTTTTCCATTTCCTTGCAAAACTTCTTTATGGGCCACTGGGTAGTTGTGGGTTTTTTTAGATACTGTATAAATCCCACAGGGGGAAATTCTTTCTCTGCATTTGACCCATCCCTGAGGAGCAGTGGGCTGCCATTACATTACAGTGCCTGGGGAGCAGATTGGGTTTCAGTATCTTTGCTCAAGGATACTTTGACTTGTAGACTTGCAGGGGCTGGGGATCGAACCGCCGACCTTTTGTTCCGTGGACGACGGCTCTACCTCCTGAGCCACAGCCACCCCAGTCTTAGATTTGTTTCGGTGTGTCTCTAATCACCAACACAAATATAACACGTGTCCAGGACCTTTGGAATTCACACATTCTGTTGTCTTGCTGACATGTGCACTTTGAACCTTTCACAGTAGGAGGAAAGTGGAGGAGGAGGAGGAGGAGGAGGCTTAGTGATTGTGTTGAATTGCTCTCTGGAACACACAAGCTTATGCCACTCAGCAGCTTATCTGCAGTGACTCTTCCTTTCACCAATAAATCTGTCAGTGATTTACTCAAAAGCTGCCAGATGCTTTTGCTATTTGAACCATGTCATCATCTCTTGCTTACCATTTTGCGCCTGTCATGTTTATTTAGTCAGGGTTGGACAGCTTGATTAATTTCACGTCGCTGGTATTTAAAAGATGGATGTGAAACACGTTAAATGGATTTTTTAGAAATGTAAAAATATGCTCCAAACCCATCGCTCACAGCCCTTTCCTGCACACTTTCAGCCATTTGTTAAAGGAGTCTGACCTCTTTTCAAGATGCCTTTACTATCATTTCCCAGTGCAGTAAACTGTTGGAAGTGCTGACGGCTTTAAAAAGCCATTATGACGTGTCATGTACTTTGAGTCGTGTACTTTGAGTCGTGTACTTTGAGTCGTGTACTTTGAGTCGTGTACTTTGAGTCGTGTACTTTGAGTCATGTACTTTGAGTCGTGTACTTTGAGTCGTGTACTTTGAGTCGTGTACTTTGAGTCATGTACTTTGAGTCGTGTACTTTGAGTCATGTACTTTGATCACTCAGAGTAACTGCATTAGGTTGTGCTAATAGAATTACCACTGACTGGCCGCCTTCGACCAGCCTCCCTTTCACATTTCACAAGTTAGAGTAAGTAAGAGTGAAGGAAAAAAAAAATAATAATTTTTTTTTAGAGTCAAGAAACAAGCCTCAGTTTGCTATAATTATCATGAATTGCACTGCATTAATTGTAATAAAGTGAATTTATTTTTAGACTTTGTGTCACGCAGTTAAAATTTTATATATATATATATACATATATATATGTATATATATATATATATAGCATTAAAAGAGGTATGCTCGAGAAATGTATGAAACTTGATTGTTTTTCTCAAGAGTGCGATTGACAGAAAATAATGACCCTGATGGGGTTTCTCTCACTGTAACAGGCTGTCCCTGTTCAATCCTTCACCGCCTGCCTGAAAACGGTCCTACTTATTAGTGGCAGCCCAAAATGTGAAAACCTTCAGTTGTAGAGTGCTGGTCAAAAATGTAGTTTTCACCTCAAGTATCTGCTCTTAACCAGTGTTGGCATTATGAAAATAATGACATCACTACGTTTGGATAGAATGCAGACAGGTGCACTTTAGCAGGCTTCTATCTGCTCCAAAGAAATATCATGCATCAGTTAACGTTGACCCAGGACCAGAATAACACCAAACATTGCACCAATTTAAAAAATTTAAAAACTTTTACTCTTGTTGCTTGTTTTTCTACAGATTTTCAAAAATATAAATTTATGGAGACTCTTACTATTTACAAGCCTTAAAATAGTTTTGAAGTGCAGGAAGTCGTCCACCCATGTTCACGAGGAATTTTTTTTTTTTTTAAATCTATGCCCATGAGCAGTTTGAATGAGTAGACACATCTGTCTATGTAGACACTGGTGTCCACACAGGTTGTGGAGTATCTGACTTTTTAGAACAGTCTGCCCAAGAGCTTAAGGGTGAAAACGGAATCTTAACACTCAACCTTAAATCTTTTAGTCTGACTTTGCTGAGGTGGTTTTTTAATCTTTACTTTTTACATATTAAGTTCTGCATTCTACCTCAAAGTGGTCTCGCATTATTTTATTGCATACATTTGTACCGGGCCATACATTTGAGAAGAACATACCAATATAGATAGAGATGTTTGAAAGATTTGTTGTTGCCTTGGCGATAGTTTGCTGTGTTGCTTTCGCTATTGTGTATTTAATTAGCATTCCGTTCGGATTGGACGGTCATCTTAAACTTCCTGACCAATTAGCTGGAGGTTCTCCTGAACGGCTACCACTGAGTCTGGACTTTTCCTGTCTTTCTCTTTTTCTGTCTCTAGTCAACTGACTGATTCCATAACTCAGCCAAGTAGCAGCTGATTTGTCATTTCCCCTGTCTGGCTGGGCGTTTGGTGCCATCTGGTCTGAATTTATTCTTCTGTGTCATCACTCGTCAGTTGACAGGAAGGCTCCTGGAAACATAGCCGCGGAGGTCCATCCATGGAAAAACTTAGCTCTTCCAAAACCGGACCGTCGCTACACATGGCGTTCTATAGGCTGAGCAGAACGGACTCCTCAGACACGTGCTCACGAACACGTGAACACGCTGTGTTATCAACCTGAAAGGAATCTGAGGAATCTAAACCGTAAACTACCACTGAGTGTTTCCATTGGTCAGAAGAAGCTCTCATCGCTGTGCTGTAAGGGTTTGTAAGGGTGTGCTGCTGAGGGGGTTTAGCTGTTTGTGGTGAGCCAAATCCTCCACATTTCCGAGGTCTCTTTCAAGAGAACTTGGTCTTCTTCTCAACACATTTTGCTCTTTTTCACCCCCCCACTGTTAATTTTCACGCTGTATTCCTGTAATTCCCTCACAGATGAACTGCATTTGGGTTAAATCCTCTTTTTCTTTATCATCTCTTCTAATTTTCCCAACACCTTTGTACATCAGACTAACAGTTAAGCCTGGTGATTATAATGATTGGATTGTTCATTCTTCTGACAAGCCAGACCTCCTGCTCGGCACTTCAAATAACGCTGAAAGCTCTGAGTGTAAGTTGGCAAGGAGAGCCGAATTTGACAAACTATTGCAGGCCTCGGTAGAATTTTTGGGAACAAGAACTTGCTGATGGAGAAAGAGTTGAGTTTAGATTAATGTGCGGAGGGTCCGGCCTGCAGCTCTCCAGTGAGAAAACACTGCTCACTCTGTTTCCTCCACACTGCGACTGCAGAGAGGCCGGCTGCTCTGTCTTCCAGACGTGTTTCATAGATAAAGGTGTGCTTGTGGAATTAGTGGAGGCTGGAGTAAGTTTCTCGCAGCTCCATTGACATATGTATGAACACAGTCTCTTCTCTTTTTGAGCTGGTTGGACGTCTTAATGTACAGGTTCTTATTTCAAAGTCAAGCTTTCCCTCCTTATTTATTTATTTAAGTACATTTTATGTCTTGACCATCAGTTGCAAATGCAGGTTTTGGATGCAGTGCATCTCTCTGTAGTCTTGATAACCTATAGCTGATTAATACATCTGTTGGTCTGTTTGTGTCTTGCAGTCATTTCTAGTACTATAATGAAATACACCTATTTATTACAGTAGACCCACACAAAAAAAAATCAATATTCCTCTGCACACCAGGATACGATGGGGACTATTTTATTAACAAATTACATTAAAAACAAGGAGCAAACTCACATTTTGTATGTTGTTTTTCGTCAAATTCAATTTGCATTTGATCACCAACAGATGTTTCTTTAAAATAATCAGGTCCTGATTATCAGAGAATCCAGAAAGTTCACATTCCACAATACAAATTCATTTCAAAAAGTCAACAACAATAGGTGATAGCAGCCATGGTTCTGCTGTACAAAACTATAACACACAATACATTTCCAAAAATAATGAGTTACATCTACAAAATCTGGCTAATCCATTTCATTCTGCAGAGGAACAGTAGATGGAGGGTGAAAAGAAGAACTCATGTAGAAGAAGAGGGGGAAACTAGAAACGACTTTACAAAAGTCACAATGCATCCCATAAGTTACATATCAGATTACAAAGTACATGTATTACTTCATCAGAAATACATATTAAACTAGTTAAATAAATATATAGAAGGAGAAACGGGGTTGTGTACAAAATACAATAAATAAATAAATAATATTTCATGAGTAAATATTAAATATAAGCTGCCTTATCTTGATCTATAAAAATACCTTATATTTTCTAAGATATGTTTTGTATATACAATCTAGAGAGTAAAAAGCAGCATCTCTGAACTGTATAAAACAGCATGAAATAGAAACATTCAGGTAAAGAACTGCCTCACATTCACTACTTGAGTAAATATGCTTGGTTTACATTCCACCAATGCTTTGTTGACACTGACATATAACTAAAATGAGATAAACGGGACATCTGAGGATCAAATTACAACTGAAATGTTCTTATATTAGTCTTTAAGTTCAGTAAAAACTCTCAAATCTCCTTTTCAACAGCTTGAATCTGTTTTGTAAAACTATTATTTCTGAAAAGCTTGTTTATGGTCATCTGGCTCTGAGGCCTCCACGGTGCTTTCCACAGACGGCCCACTGATGGGAGGGTGATGGGAGCTCTGTGATAAAACAAGTGGAAACAAAAGCACTCCAGATAACTGCAGTGATTGAAACAGTGCTTTTAAGAGGAATGATGCAGCCCTCTGAGCCTAAACAGCACAGCCGTCTGACAGCCACAGGAGTCGGAGGCTTCAGGTTTCCTCATCTGGAAAAGCCACTGAGGAGAGGGGATTAAGCACATAGACTATCTCGTCAAACTGTCAGAGGTGTCCCTTAAAGCAAATGCAAACACAGAAAACAGGAGTGACTTTCACATAAAGGTGCAAATGAATCAAAACTATGATTCTGATTTTGTTTAGTTTCTTAGAGGCAACGCAAACGAGCTGTTAATACGATGTTAACATGTCTTTACATGCAAGCAAAACCAGAACCTTACAACCACGGACAAGACCAAAGATCACAAAGGACCAACACTAGAGTAACAAATAAATACTGAGGATGTAATATGGATCATAGGCTAATGGTTCAATAAAATAGTTACATAAATATCTTAACAGTAATCAGTGACTGTAGCCGTCGAAGATTTCCTTCTGAAATAAGGTGCAGTAATAATTCCTTAAATACGTGTAACATCGTTGAAGCTGTTTGTTTCTGCTCTAACTCTTTTTACCAAATTAGCATCTGCACCAGTTTGGGTCGCACAAACCTTATTTCTGAATCTGCAACTAAAAACAACTTCCTTGTGATCCTTTGCATCTAAGATTTGTGATTAGCCTCCCCTGTTAAAAACAAGCACGTGTGAGAAGCTCGTTACCTTAATGAAAAGGCAGATATTCAATGCAAAGTTCCCCAACAAGTGTCGTAAGGACTGCACAGCTGATGTACGCACACAGTAAAACCAGAGCTGGACACCACGGAGCGTAAACACAGTCGTTCCTATACAAGGCATCCAGGTCCAGTTTCACAAGAGTCATTGTAACATTCATGCTTGACCTTTGCCCCAATTTCTCGTTCTCGGCCTTTTTGTTTCCGTCCGTCCTCTCTACAGGTTTTAACAGGCGACCCTTTAAACTGTGCAGCCAGAAGCTGATTATTTGTGACAATAGCCTGGAGGGAGGTCTCCAAGTCATAATGATGACTGTGTTTCTGACTGATGCTGCATCTCTGAAGTTCTTTGTGGCTCACTGCCCTCAAAAAAAAGAAGGAAAAAAAAGAAATGAGGCCCTGAAATTCCACGTCACCAGTTAAGAGACTGTTGGAATTGTAAACTTTGTGGCCGTCACAATGGACAGTCTCATAATAAACACTTTAAATGATGAGTTTATGGCTGATCAGTGAGTCCAGCTCCTGAAGACTTCAGCCGTTTAACATATTTGCAACACGGGTTTGAAAAATAGGACCGGAAGAAGAGACACAAACATCAGACAGGTACACAACCTCCTCAGCTAAACCGTCCACATCCTCCTCCTCCTGAAAATATACTTAACAGCTGTTTCTGTGGAAGCCACTGGAGAGAGGCTGTATGGAAAAAGGAATCGAGCCAGCTGGGTGGAGAGCTGTGGGAGGATTTTTTCCACTTGTGTCTGTCTGACAGAGACAGGCTGATTTATTTTTTTCTCAGCAGGCTATTCATCTTGAAGTAGGCAAACTCTTGCATACAGTGGCAAGTCGAAATGTTTTCAAATGGAGACCAATAAGAAAGTTAGACATTAATAGTTTCCTTTTTGTAAAAAAAAAACTACTAGCAACTTTTTAAAAATGTTTTCAAATGGAGACCAATAAGAAAGTTAGACATTAATAGTTTCCTTTTTGTAAAAAGAAAAAACTACTAGCAACTTTTTTTTTAAGTCTTATTTTTCAATCTGACAAATTACAGGTATTCATTGCTAATGTGTTTTAAAGTATGTCTACTTGTTTTGCTCGTAGCCCACCAGACAACATCTTCTTTATGCCTCCTCCAAAAAAAAACAATAGTAAAATGATGTTAGGTGTGTATAAAGGAGAAGGAATGGTCTGTTTCTCATCCCTGCTGCACACCTGCGTGGTTCTGGTCAGTTTTTATCAGTGAATGCGAGCTAACGTCGGCACTTTTTGAGGTTGATTTATGCAGCATTGAGTTAATGTACAGTAAAAACATAACTTTCAGATTGTCACTCAACAAGAAGGTAACACATGTTATTTACAGACAATGTGAAGGGAGTAAAAAAAAGGAGTGTAACATCTTCTACTGCTTCTTTGACGCAGACTCTTCTCTTCTTGTTGCACAGTGTTTGTTGGTTTAACAGAGAAGCTCCAGGATGGGATGAAGACACGACTTATTTCTCATCACACACTGAAAAACATCCACTTAAACCTCCGCTAAGATGAAATGACATTCCTTCCATGTCCCGTCTCTCCTTTCAGAGCAATATTTTTGGGACTCTAAGCTGCGAATTCCCACAGCTGACTACCAGGAAGTCATCCATGACGATAAGGCCACGCTGGATTGGCTCGTGGCTCTGCGTCGTTTTGGCCTCGTCGTCCTGAAGGGGGCTCCGACCGAGCGCGGCTCACTGGCCAGGCTCTCTGAGAGGATTGGCTACCTCAGGATGACATACTACGGGTAAGACTGTGTGTGTAATCAGACTACCCACTAACTCTTGCAGCTGATTTTTCCACTAATCATTGTTTAGCTGGAGCACAGCAAATTAATAAAGTTCAATTAAAAAAAAAGAAGCTTTATTTAAATCATTTTTCCACAGAATCAGAAAATAGCAATTCAATATTTTGATGAAAGAAGTTTCTCCGATTGTCGCTCTAAAATCTAAACGTTTAGGAAAATGAGTTCATCTGATCTGATCATCTGTAGCTTTGATTCACGTCGGTTCCATGGAAACAGTGTTTGTTGACCCTTCATGGCTGCGACTCGCTGCAGTGCTGATTCTTTGAGGTCAGAGATGAGGAAAACAAACTAAAAGCTGTTCCAGCTTTTCTAAGCCAGAGGAATTACCTGGTGCACTCAGTCAGAACAGAGGTCTGGAGCGTAAAGCTTCACCACTGCCAGCTGATGAGCTCATTCTGCTGGAAGTCAAAGGAAGAAGACCCGCCATTAGAGAAACCAGACTTTTTACGAGTCGGGCATCCCAACGAGACGTGCATACAGAACATGGAAGATAAATTTACCTCGTTAGTGCTCCACTCCTGCTGCATCCCAATGAAGTGTCTGCTTCAGCGGCTCCAGTCCATGAATTCCTGTGAAGCGGATCCACTTTTTGCCCTCAGGGATCCCGGAAAAGTTCATCTCATCTCTCTGCCTTTTTTCTCCACGCTTGCCTAATTGTTGCTGCTTGACATCTAAAGTCGCACTTAAATAATTAATGTGACGTTAATTAATGGTTGTTATGCTTGTCCTCAGGCACACGTGGGATGTCAAGGATAAATACATGGCGAACAACTTGGCCTACACATCAGAAAAGCTGAGTCTGCACACAGACTACCCTGCCCTGTACTACACACCTGGAGTGAGTCAAGTCGCATGTTTTTCTCACCCACTTCCTTCCTCATAGGATGAAACCACATTAAATAGTTATGGAATCATTAAATGACTTTATGTCTGGCTTTTATAAGTTTGTTTCAACTGCTGACATTTGGCTTTCATATCGTTAAGAAGTGTAAAACGAGCATTTGTGCGGCATGTGTGTGTGTGTGTGTGTGTGTGTGCTGTTTGCTACGGTAGGTGCAGTTTCTGCACTGCATCCAGCAGGCTGTAGAAGGAGGCTACAGCGAAATGGTGGACGGCTTCCACGCGGCCATGCAGCTGCAGAGAGAGGACCCAGAGGCCTTCCAGACTCTCACCAGCCTCCGCGTCGACTACACCGACGAAGGGACGGACTACTGCGACTTCAAGCTGCAGTCCAAGAAATATGTCATTGAGTAAGTGGAGGCGGACCATCTTATTCCTTACGTCCACGTTTCCTCTCTATGTTGGAGGCTCAGACCTGGCAAAAACTGAAATGACATTGCATTTTTTTTTTTTTTTAAATGATGCAGTGGTACGTCTCTCCAGTGTATGTGATTTGAAACAGGACACTGCCATCTCCTGTCCAGTATTATATCCATAGACTGGATGTATGGCTTCAGAATGATGTGGAAGAGAAGAGCTTCATTGTGTTGGAATGAGTCATCTAAAAAATCAGATTTAGGTTTATTGATCATGTGTCTACAAATCTGTGGTCATGTTCTGTTTTAAAAAAAAATTTTTTTTAAAAGTGTCAGATGGAGATATTGAATCAATTTATGATAAATAAATGAGGCATTTCAAATACTTTGTGTAAAGCTACTGAAACTAATGGCTTTTGTGACGATTGATAAATCTATTGATTATTGTAGGTCGATAAAACGAGGACTGTTTTAATTCTTGTCATCCCTTTTTTGTGAATTTGACACCAACATGTTTACATGTTTGTTACTGAGGCCTAAACATGTATTCAAATAACAAAGTCCTAGTGATGTCTTTTTATTTTTCATTCGATTGATTCGTCGTTTCATCTCTAAAACTCCTGATTCACGTGACTTTGGGCGTTAAACTTTGTGGTTCCCCTTCTCTCTGAGCAGACTCGACGCCGACGGCCAAATCAAGAGGATAAACTGCAACAACGCCACCAGAGACTCGGTGCTGGACGTCCCCTTACATCAGGTCCAGCCCTTCTACAGAGCCTACAGGGCCTACGTGGACATCATGGACCGACCGGAGAACAGGATCACCTTCAGACTGGAGCCAGGTCAGGGAGCACGTCTTCAAACCAGAATGATGGAACATAAATGTGTATGAAAATGTATCCGTTAACAGCTGATGGTGATGTGTGCAACTCATCTTTCCACATGACCAGTGACTGGTTTTAGATCAACCAACCAGCAGCTCATGGTTAAAATGCAGTTTTAGATTAAAGACAGAGGATCATCTCATCATTTTGTTTGATGAACATCCGTTTAATAACTTCATTGCTGACCTTTTCCTCTGCTTCTTTCTTGTGTGTTGTATTAAAATGTAAACTATTTGCTTAGAGAGGCTGTGGTCAGTATTTTAAATGTCTCCATGTGTGCAGTAATGCTGCAGCCAATACTGCGGCACATTTGAGCAGCAGAGAGAATTCTGCAGAATTTAACTTGTAACTTCATTCAAAAAATATCTTTAGACAGCTCTGAAGCTCAGGATTTATCAGCTTTACTCCAATCAGTTTTACTTCATGAACCTGGACTGCACAGATCATTAACATAAGAGCCTGACTGATCCAGTCGGCATGTCTGGAGATTGAAATGTTTTTTTGGGGGTTTTACAAAGAAGCCATTAGAACTGAAGTACAGAGAGGTTCCATGGAAATACCCAATACTGTTGTAACCCTCTGTAAATAATCACCACTCACTCCACAGTATCTGGTGGTGATTTAGTAATGATGATGTAACAGGATGGTGCCATTAGTAAGGAGACAGCTGCTAAAAAAGCATCCTGACGGCAAGTCAACCAACCCTGTAAACAACTGAAGGGACTCAGTCAGCCTGGATGGATGATCTTAATCAGCCTCAGTTGATGAAATCTGATCCAATACTTTATTGATCCTCGTGGGGAAATTGATTTACTGTAGCAGGCTGCATACGCGCCAATATGCAATAATAATTTATATACCAATATGCCAGCAAGTTACCAGTTGTCATTTCACCTTTTGAAGAATTAAAAACTACCTTCCTTACTAATCAAAGGGAATAAAACTTTGACCTTCGTTTCTGGTCTTTGCTCGTTGTGTTTCAGGCGATGTGGCGACCTTTGATAATTGCCGTGTGCTTCACGGGCGGAGCAGCTACAAGAGCTCGCCTGACATGTTGCGACATCTGGAGGGCGCCTACCTGGACTGGGACGAAGTCATTTCTCGCCTCCGGATACTCCGCTCCTCGGTCCAAAAGGACGCATGAGCTCCGGAAACCGCAGAATGTGGATGGGCGGCTTTACCTCAAATCCAAATGATGTGGAGTGATTATAAAATACGGGTTAATCAAAATGTGCCAAAATTAAGCTGTTGACATATCTGACAAGTTGAGAGCTGAGAACCAACATTTTCAATGGTCGTACTGCTGTTCAATCTAGTCTCAAACAAACTTTGTATAAAATGTTTGTCACACTGAACCGTCAACAACTCGCTAAAATAAATCTTCACTGAATGCTGCCTTCCACTAGTTTAATATTGGATTATTTGTTTTTTCATTAAAGGACAATAACCAAGTGTTTTTGCGACAACTTTATTATATTGCCAAAGCTGTACATATTCTATAAATACTTTTTCAGATACTGGAATACTTACACCTGGCATCTCAGTACATTTATTCCCTCTCGTAACAGCAGCTGGCTAGTACAATGGCAGAGATGAGCGATAATAATCCAGTTCAAAATAATGTTCTTAAGTAGAAACAGTTCTCGTTCAGTCGTATTCACACTGACGTGTTATTCATTAAGGGAAGAATATCCTACTGATTATTTTCCTTTCAACAGTTACTAAATGTCACAATAATTTAGAAAAAAAAAATTTCCAGTGATAAAGCAGTACTGATATATTGCTGATCTGCAGGAACTGATGACCACATGAACACACGTGCAGACACAAACTCACACACGCTTCAGTGTTAAAGTAAAATGGGCCAACAGGACGGGATTCACCCGTTTGAGACATGGATCTCCTCGGTGAGCCGATGACAGCAGAAAGCTTCTGATGCTAACCTGGACCTGGATGATGTTCTGCTTTGGTCACAACCTAACCTGTGGTTTATTTCCATGGCTGCTTCCTAAACCTGATCAAATGACACTAGTGTTAATGTGAGCTAATCTCTGAAGTCCTTTTTCTCACCTCAGCTTCTCAAACACATTTTTATTGATTAGTTAATTGAAAATGTTTGGCTGGTATTTTTTTTTAGCTATTAATCAAATAATCAAAAATGACTAATTATTAGTTGCAGGCCTAAGTGTGAACACAGGAGGCATGTTTAGGGTCAAACTTTCTACAAGTGGTTTCCATTCATATTAATAATATAATTTTGACATTTTAAGTAGCTGAAAACATTTGGCTGCTGCTTTTTTCCTCATGTAAAAGGTAAAATTTGTAATGACCTTAGCTATAAATTGCAAATTTTAGTTCATTTTCTTTTATTGAATTTTCAAGTGGTGAGAATTTAAAATGCCAATTAGTTTTAAAAATGAAATAAACTGAATATACTGATTATGCAGCATTCACACAATGTCAGCAGAATAAGAAGAAAACATCTTGTAAATCCCCTCGTTAACAAGTAAAAGCACATTTTTAAAAAAATTATAGCTTCTTTTAAACTTGCTAAATTTCTGTGCTGATGTGGGGAAAAAAGTCGTATTTGAATGCAGCGATTTATCACATTTTTTAAATTTCCTCTTACAGGTTAACACATACACTACAGACTACAGATCCTACATTTCAACATAAAATGTAATCCTTTACAGAGAATCAATTGCAGCCCTAGCATTAATTGCAACCACCTGCAACAGCGCCCCCTGCAGCGACACTGCTGTAATCAGGTGGGTTTGTTTTCTACCTCCTCTCAAACAGTTCACACTATCAAACATGTTTCACAGGACTTGTAGTGGCTGAATTCAAATGGAAAAGTTACTGCACCTGCAGTGACATCACTCATGGGGGGGGTGTGGCCTGAGTTTGAACCCTGGAGAGCAGCCGGTTTGTTTTTTTTGGTCATATGTGAGTAGATGCTCAAAAGACAAACTTTCAACACATGTCAAACAGAAGTCATATTCAATCAATATTGTACAATAGAAAAAAAAACAGTTCTTTCTTACATTCATCACCCTGTGAATGCCAGTGAACTTAAAAAGACCTGGCTCTGGCAATGGCTAACTACCTATTAAGTATTGCACATCTAATAAATCAACAATTTGTAACATTTTTTTCCCCATAGAAATGTACAGTCAATATATGTATATATTAAATAAATACTATATATAGAAATATATATAATATTTATTTTTCATCATATTAACATGCAGTTGAACAGCAGACCACAGACGAGAAGTTTTACAGTAGAACAAGAACAGTAATTCAGCCTGGCGGGCGGATATAGGGCAAGAGAACACATTAGAGAACACTCACATTATTTTGGGGCTCAAACACTTTAAGAAGCGTTTACATGCGGTGCTCCGGTGCAGTTTCACAGCAGCGTTTTTTCAGCATGGAACGTCCTGCACTACAAGAGGGTCTCCGGATGTTTCACCAGATTGAACTTGGACGGACTGGAACTTTACAGAAACCACATATCACAGAATATCACAGTCATATGGAGACGGAGGAGGAGGGGGAAGCTACTTTGCAGTGAATCGTCAAAGGCTGTGCACGGGACCTGCATGCACTCTGTGCCTCGAGGGCCTCACATCCCCTCAGACTGGTAAAAACAGTGGGAACATCAGAGGATGTTCACACTGAGAAGAGCTCGAGGCGAGTAACTTCTCCCACGCTAAACAGCAGGCAAACATTTAGCTATGATCATCAGGATGACGGCGATGAGGAAGTATTTACACGACATCACAGAACAAACACGTCTACACAGCAGGGTGGAAAAAGGGTCTGAGGCTTGTATGTACAGGAGGAAGGAGCAGGGATTGTGTGCTTTGACTTAAGATAGGGATTGTCAGAAGTCTGGTTTTAGAGCTGAGATTTGTTTCAAGTAGAGGCACAGGGAGGACGGGGGGGAGGTGTGGGGTGTAGACTAGCTAGGAAGGGGTCTCGGTGAAAGAATCTTGGATTTTCCTTCTGCCTCCTTCCCCTTCACCGCCGCCACGTAGGAGAAAAGGCAGAGGACGGAGTAACAGATCTGATGTGCCTGCAGAGGGAAGAAAGCACCAACGAAGAAGAGGTTCAAATAACAGAAGGAACAAAGTTAGACATGAAGCTCTGACTCGCTGTCACTAGGTTCCTGTTTTATTTCTATCGTTTGTTTGAACGCTGGCATCATGCTACACATCCCTGCTACCAGCTGATTGGTCATTTGTCGCAGTAAAGCAATAAAAAGTGAAGTAAAAAAGGATGTAAACAATGCACAGTATCAATTATCTCAAAATCGACTTAAATGTTTCATGAGGAAGTTCAGCGCATTCAGAGATAAACACACTGAATGTACTTTTGTTTACAACCCTTTAATTCGTTTGTTCTTTCTGATGTTTTCTTAAAGCGACAGAAGGTGACTTATAAAAATAACTTTTGTCATGTTTTCCTCACAGTAGTACAGGATCAGATCAGATGACCAATCAGACTCCTATAGCCCCATCTAGCACTCCTGATGTCATTTACAAGAATCCACTGTGCCTGAATCTAAGCCACCAATCAGAGTCAGGAGGAGTGTCTAAAGGAGTCCCCTCCCCTTAAAGGAAGCTGCTGGGCTTGAGAGAGAGAGAGCATGAGGGGGGAGAGGGGGGCTGCCTTTGTAAACAAAACGATGGACATTAAAGGGATTTAAAAATGCATTTTTTTGTGCTTAATTTGAGAAAACCTTTCCTCCTTTTTAAAATTGGTTGTACATCTAAATGTGTGGCAGATTTTGTGATAATTCTCAACATGTGAAGTTTTGTCATGCTTTACTGATATTTGTGATTAGTCCCAAACGACCACTTCCTGGTTGAACTAACCCAACTTTATAAAAAGCACAAAGATTAGGGAGATAATGACATCTGCAACAACAACGCCACACAACATGGGGCAACATGACCGGGATCGTGGCCGTTGGAATACTGGAGGTGAAGCGGTCCACCAGACAAATCACCAGGGCGGTGAACGCTCACCATTCCACACTAGTGATTACGGCCCCACCTGGTCAGCGACCAAAAAAACCCATCAGAATTAGACTCATTCCAAAGGATGACATCTGGAGGATGTGCCCGTCCGCGAGGAGGAGGATAATTGCTGGACAGACTAATTACTGAATGTGTAAAATGTTGTACACTCCATTTCTGTCACCAGAGAAATTTAGGGTGATTAATTTTTTTTTTTGGTGTTGTTTTTGCTCTGCTTCTGATTAAATTCAGACAATCATTAAAAATTAATTAAAACAAAACAAAATGAGTTATTATTTTCAGACGACACAAACTCCCTGAGCATCTTTGCAAATTAACACAGTGGTGTGTTTTTAAATCCCGAGAGTTCGCATGTTTATTTGCATATATAGAGTGGAGACGGTGGATGTGCCTGTTAATTCTAGGTGCAAACAGTTGGTGTTTTTGGTTGGGGGTTGGATGTTTCACAGATATGTGTGTGTAGATAATAGCTGGCTAGTTCTCTACATGCACTGCTACTGACTCTGACAGAAGAAGCGAGGACTCACCATGGGTGTCTTGTACTTGTGGATCACCACTTCTTTAGTTTCAGGAACTATGCCGGTGCAAGAGACAAAACAAATCATTCAAAGGCAGCAGGAACATAAATGAGTCACTTGTTTTGAGAGCTTTGGGGTTTTCAGAGGCCGACTTAAAACAAGGTGTAAAAATGGGATGTGGGCCAGGAAGAGTCCACCTCAACAGTCAGGAAGTATAGACAAAGAGGATGACAAGGGTGAGAGGAGCTGGTCTAGGTTTCAGCAAAACATTCTGCTAAATGCTGCTTATGTTAAAATGTATGAATAAATTTGAGCAGTGAATGTAATTATTAAAGTATTAAACCTGATCTGTTGGTGAGACGTTCACTGCCCACAAAATGTACGGACAAAAACACAAATGTCTGAGAACGTGAGACTGAAAAGGTCGTAAAGTTTCAAATAAGAAAACACAAGAAAGAAAAGGGACAACCTCCTCCCCCCACCCCACCCCCGAACCCTCCAAACCCCAGTGAACTGAAAGTTAAGAGACATCACAGAAAAGCAGCTCCAGGAGGCCAAAACCCTTTGACCCAGGACCTCGTCACTGCCCACAGGACAGAGAGACTTTTCATTAGTAACTGTGAACCCATAGCAGAGATGAGAAGGCTGAGATCTGGACAGATGTGAAATGTTTAATCCCCAAACCCAAACAGCAAAATCTCCACTTGCTATAGAAGACACACTATCAGAGAATGGTAGAGAGATGGAGTTTTTTTGGGGGGGGGTGATCTCCAAAAATGTCAAGCGAGTGATGAAGGAAGCAGAGGGAAAACTCATGGTACGTAAAAGAAAGAGTAATGAATGAAAAGGGGGCCGTGTGAGGAGACAGTGAGAATTTGTTTGAGTAAGAAAGGTGACGACACTTTACCTGCTGGAGAATGAAGGTTTTCATAGTGGCAAAGATGAGGGCAACATTACAAAAGCAGCACAGAGACACGGCAGTAACCCAGCCTGATCATCATAGACTGCTCCGTCAAACAGGAAGTCAACGGTTTGTCATCTGCTCTGAAGTATAAACAGTGTATTTAACCCTTCACACTCCTGCTCACACACCTACAGTCAGCCTGAGCTACAGAACAAACCCTCAAACCACTTCTCTCCACTGGCCTGGTTTTATCTGACATGGCTTTTTTTTAATTTTCACTGTCAATAGAGATAAATCAGCTGTTAGAAATCAAACTTTTAATTTTTCAATAAATATTGTGCAG